>APFE030628596.1:21405-74298 GCA_000404065.3 Pinus taeda | reverse complement strand
CCAGCGACTAGAAAGTTCATGTAGAAAACCTTGAAAAGGGGGTTAAAAGATTTATTCAATAAAATAAGAGAGCGTATGCTGTAAAACAGTTAACAAACTGCACATTGTTCCAAGATATCAGATAATGAAAAGAACATTATGTAAATCTTATGAAAAGACCATCTGTGTGGGAAAGAATTCATAACATATATTGGTTGGTATGGCCTACGGTGAAACCCAAGGATAAACACGTTTCACCGATATGTAGAAAATAAACCCAACCTTCAGACCATTAATGTATGCATTAATATAAGGAAATGCAACCAATATGCCGAATACAGAGAGAATATAAACTGCCGACCAATATATATATACATGCAACTAAAAGCAGTAGTTCGTGCAAGAATAAAAACTCGTGTTCCAGAGATAACAAGTTATGCAACAAATGGAAACGATATATATAAAAGGCGGTGAAAATACGGCCAGTTTCAATACACAGTCAAACCCTTGTCGGAGCTTAGTAAAGCTGATAAGATAAGTTTAAGGGACGCTTAAATATAACAAAAAAATGAAGAACCCAGAACCAAATAATCGCCTGGGGCTTAAATACCGACAGTATTGAATAATTACATAACCAAACAGTTCGCAGTCCTGTATAAATACATTTAAAAGACGCAATCCCGGCTGTGGAAAGAAACTTAGAGATACACCCAGCGAATCCCCTCATCTAGTCCCGAAGGAAAATGAATAACCATAAGAAGCACATTATAAACTCTAACTACCAAGAATGAACTACAACTGGATGCCATTCAGCATCATTGATGAAACCCTTAAGGTTAGAACCCAGGGCATCGTTCTACGGAGGTTTCCCTGGCCGAGAACACCATATCCACTCATGACATAAACAGAGAACGATAAAGTTCCTGGAAGGAAGAAATCAAAATTAAATTTGACTCTGGTTCTTAGTAGAGTAAGTAAATTCCTTTCAGGTATCATGGGTCTTACCTGATAGTCGCTCCTGTTGTAGTATTGACCCTGTAGTCCCCTGCCGCCGTGGAATCCTTCATCCTGCTCGAGACACAATTCAAAAGAGAAATCATTCTGTATACATTTACCAGGTACAATATAAATTCGCACAAGAAACTTCAGTGAAGAGGGAGAGTTTTACCTGAGGGACGAATGAAAAATCCAGGGCGAAAAGCTGGAAGCGGCATCGCCTTTTGCAGAGCAGGTATATAAGAACTCAGCCAAGAATGTTGGGAGCTGCATCGCCTCCAGCCCAGAAGACTCATGCTATGGTTTACATTGGCATGGGTGGCGTCGTGGGAAGAACAGACGCCCTGGAGAAAGCGGCTCTGCAAACCTCAAGCAATCAACAAATGAATCTCTCGAACCCTAAGTACCTCGTATACAATGGCAAGTAAATCCACGCCGTTCGATCTCCAGGGTAAATCGTAAGCGTTCATCCATTTTAGTAATCCCGAGGAGCTTGCTGGTGTAGCTGTAGCATTTACTCCAGCCAGCTACCTCTTGAAATCAACGTTCAAATCAAGGTGAAGTATCCGAGGTAGGATCAGCTGTCCACCTCTCGAGCCATTAGCTTTAAAGTTACCAGATTTGTTAAAGATTGCTGTCAGCATAGCCATATGGGAACAATTAAGTTCGTATGCCGAGGAGGGTGGTGACGAAGTAAATTTAACCTTAATGCCATGTTACGTTCCCTCCAAGGTAAAGATCGGGATTAAAACATAGTGACACTTACCATTTACGAATAATCTAATCACCTTGGCATGTAAAGGGTAGGTAAAGAACATGTAAGGTTAGGTAAAGAATTTTTTTTAATGAGGTTATTTATTACTTGATTAGAGGGTTGTGACATATGGTATCAGAGCCCAGTTACAGCACTGAGGCCCCTGGGTAAGGTAACAATGACATATAAGGACACTGTATTAAATATATAAACAATTAGTCATTCTCATTATTATCCTTGAATGTTTTTTTTTTTTGTTATGATGAAGCACATGATCAGGGTTCTGAGGACGGTAGCATGAGGAGGGCAAATAATACACCACGACGACCTGTAATGGCGCAGGGCGTGCATGGCCCTGAAAATAATCCAGAACTGTGGGTACAACTTGGAGAAGAAGCCAGAGTCACAAATCAAGCAATTCTGGAAACAGTACAGGAACTTAAGAACGAGATGGCTCGACTGCGAGAAGATAATGCCCGATTAACAATAGAACAAGAAAGAATTTTGAAAAGCTTGTCCGACAGACAAAATCAACCACCAGTTAATCCTAGTGCAGAACAACAAAGAATGTCTGAAGAACAGAACCATCATATACCCCCCGAAAGATCGGAGGAGCAGGAGGAACGTTCTGATAATGTATTTGAACAACAAACCTCGAAAAGACAAAGGGTAGAACTACAAGGGGAATTCCGCAAGATTAAGCCACCACATTTTGACGGAGAACAAGAAGAAGCAGTTGAAGCATGGTTAATCAATATGAACAAGTATTTTCAGCTTTATGAATATGACCACAATCTTAAAGCACGACTGGCTATTTTTCAATTACAGGGAAAGGCCACCTTATGGTGGGAGGAGGTGAAGATTGTAAAAGGAGTTACTGAATAGGCCATTACTTGGGATAATTTTCAAAGGTTCTTTAAAGAGAGATATCTAACTGAGCGCTTCTATGATGAAAAGGCGAGAGAATTCCATGATTTGCGATTGGGGCAGCAGACTATGGATGAATTCATCACCCGTTTTACTTCCTTACTTCGTTACGTGCCATATATAAGGGAGGAAAAAGCAAAAGTACAACGATTCGTTAGCAGTTTACCACCATATATGTGGGAGAGGATTGAATTTGACAATCCAAAATCAATGGATGAGGTAATCCGTAAGGCTAGAATCTGCTATCAACAAAGTAAGCAAAAAGGAGAAACTGCTAGCAGGAAATGGAACGAGAAGAAGGGCTTTAAGGAAGTTGGAAACAACAAAGGAAATCACAGCAATGGAAATAAGGGAAATGGAAAAGGAGCAAACAACAGATTTGCATCAAGAACTACATCTAAGTTTAGAGCTGCAAATGAGTCCAAAGTCAGCGAACAACAACCAAGATTGGACAGTGAAGGGACAACAAGGCCCCCGGTGCAGTGCTGGGGTTGTGGGGGACCCCATTACATTAAGAACTGTCCACAGCGAAAAGGGACTGAACAGTTATCCCAAATTCATGAAGCCTCAACAGTTGGCGAGGTTGGACGTAGTGTACCCAGAATTAATGCAGCTTTGGAAGACTGACAGGCAGAATATCAGCCAACCATGGTCGAATTCGAAGGTAAGATCTCAAACCTTATCATAACTATTTTAATTGACCCCGGGGCTACACTAAGCTATGTGAGCCCAAAGGTAGTGGAACGTTGTAATTTACAATCTGTTAAATTTAAAAACCCGTGGCTAGTGCAATTAGCTACAGGAGCCAAGCGACGGGTAACAGCCAAAGTCAACAATTCCTCTTTTACTATAGCAGGTCAGCCAGTAACAGCTGACTTGAACGCGCTTCCTCTTGGCTCCTATGATATCCTAATCGGTATGGACTGGTTGGAAAAACACTAGTCATTACTTGACTGTAAAACCAAGATTATTTACTATAGAGATCAACAAGGAAACAAAAAAGAAATGCAGGGGGTTAAACAACCAGTGCAGGTTCGACCGATAACCGCAAACCAACTGGTAAAATGTATACGAAAAGGGTGTCAGGTTTACGCCATCCAGGTGGGATATGAGGATTCAAAGGATAAAACAACCTCTTTGAACAATATTCCTATAATACGAGAATTTACAGATGTATTTCCGGAAGAAATTACTAGACTACCGCCAAGAAGAAACATAGATTTTACCATTGAGCTAGTACCAGGGGCCGCACCAGTATCACGAGCACCCTATAGAATGAGTGTACCCGAATTGACAGAATTAAAAATGCAGTTGCAAGAGTTACTAGATAAGGACTACATTCGTCCTAGCGTGTCTCCATGGGGAGCCCCAGTATTATTTGTCAAGAAAAAGGATGGCACCCTCCGGATGTGCATCGATTATCAACAATTGAATAAGTTGACCATCAAAAATAAATATCCTTTACCACGGATCGATGAATTGTTCAATCAAGTGAAGGGTGCGACGGTGTTCTCTAAGATCGACTTGCGATCAGGCTACCATCAAATCCGAATTAAAGAAGAAGATATCGCTAAAACAGCTTTTAGAACAAGGTATGGTCACTACGAATTTGTGGTCTTGCCATTCGGGCTAACCAACGCCCCTGCAACCTTCATGTGTTTAATGAACAACATTTTCCATCATTATTTGGATCGATTCGTGCTGATATTTATTGATGACATATTAATATATTCACGCACCATTGAAGAACATTATGAACATCTCAGAATGGTATTACAGACCCTTCGAGAGCATCAGTTGTATGCTAAGTTTAGTAAGTGTGACTTCTTTAAAGAAGAAATCCAATATTTGGGTCACGTAATCACAAAGGATGGAATCGCAGTGGACCCGAAAAAGATAAAGGCCATAATGGAGTGGCCTGTACCAAAAGATGTAGCGGACGTCCGATCTTTCATGGGATTAGCTGGATATTATAGAAGATTCGTGGAAGGTTTTTCTAATGTGGCTTTCCCCATTACCTCATTACTAAAAAAGGGAAAGGTATTTCATTGGACCCCAAGCTACCAGAAAAGTTTCGAGCAATTGAAACATCTGCTCACCACAACACCTATTCTGAGTATCGCTGATCCTAATAAAGATTATGTGGTATGTACAAATGCAAGTAAAGAGGGATTGGGGGGGTCTTGATGCAAGAAGGCAGAGTAATTGCATACGAGTCTCGAAAATTAAAAGAACACGAGCAGAAATACTCTGCTTATGATTTGGAGCTGGCTGCTGTCATACATGCCCTAAAGATGTGGTGGCATTATCTTATGGGCAGGAAATTTTTGCTGCTCACCGACCACCATAGTTTAACCAACTATTTTAGCCAGCCTACTTTAAACGCTAGGCAAGCGTGGTGGGTGGACTTTTTAAGCAGCTTTGACTTCGATATAAAACATTTGCAGGGAAAAGAAAACAGAGTAGCAGACGCTTTGAGCCGGAAAATACAAAATTTGTATGAAATTTCCATTAGTGAATGGAAAAGTCCCTTTTTGGAAATAATAAAGGAAATTTCAGACCAAGATACTGAGTATCAGCAGCTAAAACTGCAAATACAGCAATCTGCTGGAGGAGAGAGCCAACAAGAATATGAATTAGATAATGCTGGATTAATCTATTTCAAGCAAAGGTTATATGTACCCAATCAAAGCAGAATTAAAAATCTGATTATGGACGAATTTCATATCAGCCATTATGCGGGTCACCCGAGTTATCAAAAGATGATAACTGCAATCCAGAAATAATATTTCTGGCCAGGAATGAAGAAGAGCATTGTCGAGTATTTAGCATGGTGCTTAGAATGTCAGCGGATTAAAGCGGAGCATCAGCATCCAGCAGGATTGTTACAACCATTACCCATCCCAGAATGGAAATGGGAAATCATCTCCATGGATTTTATTACTGGGTTACCTAGAACAAAGAAAAACAATGACTCCATTATGGTGTTGGTAGACAAATTAAGTAAGGTTGCATATTTCATACCTGTACAATCCACATATAAAGCTGCACAAATCGCTCATATTTTTATGCAGAATGTGTTCAGATTACATGGACTTCCGAAAACAATAATTTCCGATCGTGATGTGAAGTTCACATCAGCTTTTTGGAAAACACTGTTTGCTGATTTAGGAACTCAGTTGAATTCCAGTACAACATACCATCCTCAAATTGATGGACAGACGGAACGGGTGAACCAAGTGGTAGAGGACATGTTAAGGGCTTATGTCATGCAACAACCCACACTGTGGGAAGAATATTTACATCTGGTGGAATTCGCGTATAACAATGGGTATCATAACTCTACGCAAATGAGCCCATTTGAGGTTATGTATGGCCGAAAATGCCGTACACCCTCCAGCTGGGGAGGGCCTGAAGATAGATTAAGTCTAGGACCTGAAATACTTAAGGAAATGGAAGACATGGTAAAGAGGGTGCGTGTTAATTTGAAAGCTGCTCAAGATAGACAAAAGAGTTTCGCCGATCGGAAAAGAAGATTCAAAGAGTACCAAGTTGGGGACCATGTGTATATCCGAATTCAGGCCAAAAGAAGTACTTTACAATGGAGTGGGTGTGCCAAATTGGCGCCCTGATATTTTGGACCCTTCCAAGTTTTAGCAAGGATTGGACCGGTGGCTTACCAACTGGCCTTTCCAAGTCACATCCAAGTCCACAACGTGTTCCATGTTTCAGTACTAAAGAAATATGTGTATGACCCTAAGCATGTAATCCGATGGCAGGATATACAAGTGGGGTTATTGTTACAATAAAATTTGGCAAGAATTCCATTTGAAAGAAAACTACTTAAAAGAATTGTGTATTGCAGGTCGAACCGGAAGGAGAGGTTCTGGTCGAACCGCTGAGCATTCTCGACCGGAGAGAAGTGCAGCTACGGAAACGAGTTATTACCCAAGTTAAGGTACAATGGCGACATTTTGGGCCTGAGGAGGCCACTTGGGAAGATGAAGAATTAATGAAGAGAACCTATCCAGATCTGTTCATGACTGAAAGACACCAAGACGGTGTCCAATCTCAGGGGGAGGAGATGTAATGACCAAACAATTTATGTGAATAAATTTTCTGATTTACCGTTATAGGTAAATACAGAACAGAAATTATTGTTTTCTTAAAAATGATGAAAATATTATTAATTCAAAGATTGAGTATGGATGAATAATTACATATAATAACTTTTATGAGAAAGTTATTTTCTTTTCTTTCTTAAATAAAAGAAATAGTTTCCAGCAAGTAAGGGGAAACCCTAACTGCTTTTCCTTTCCCATAGAAAAAAGGGAAAAAGGAAAAGGCCCGGGTTGTTGAGGAACAGACGGGAAAAGGAATAAAGCACTGAAGTAGAAAAGAGGAGTGCTACGTCTGGTGAGGACCAGATAGCACAGGCACAAGTGTGCTTTATGTTGCCGAAGGTTGTGGCCGGCAAGTGAGCTTGGGGGAGAGATTCAGTCTGGTTGACTGATCTCGTGGCTGGGAGGATAACAAGCATTAGACAATCTTCTCCATTTTGGAGAAGCACAAAAGATTGTGAACGTGGCATTGCAGGTAAGTACAATTATGACTTCAATATTTTCTGAGGAATTTCTATATTTTCCTTAAAGGATATTAACAAACTGCAATTTAAGAAACAGAACATTGAAGAAGTTAAACTAGTAATGAGTGACTTCAACTATTATACTTATTCTGATCAGAAAACTATTAAATTAGATTTTCATTCAATATCGGAGTCCTTTACAAACCCAGCAAATGGTAATGGAGAAAACAGTAAAATGTTATATGCAAGAAAAGAGAAATAAGCTGTTTATTTCATAACTGTAACCGCATAGACAAACCCAGAAAGTAATATCAGACAATTATGGGTAAACAATAAGGAATATCAACCAGAATAGTGGAAATCAGTACGTGAACAAGTTGCATTACAGTTATAAAAACCATCAGAAGTATTACTAGTGAACTATAATACTTTCTCCTCTATTACAGTGAAGGCTAGGGTAACTGTCGCATTAGAATATATAAACCAGCGACTGGAAAGTTCATGTAGAAAACCTTGAAAAGGGGGTTAAAAGGTTTATTCAATAAAATAAGAGAGCGTGCGCTATAAAACAGTTAATAAACTGCACCTTGTTCCAAGATATCAGATAATGAAAAGAACTTTATGTAAATCTTATGAATAGACCATCTGTGTAGGAAAGAATTCATAACATATATTGGTTGGTATGGCCTACGGTGAAACCCAAGGATAAACACGTTTCACCGATATGTAGAAAATAAACCCAACCTTCGGACAATTAATGTATGCATTAATATAAGGAAATGCAACCAATATGCCGAATACAGAGAGAATATAAAATGTCGACCAATATATATATATATATATGCAACTAAAAGCAGTAGTTCGTGCAAGAACAAAAACTCATGTTCCAGAGATAAAAAGTTATGCAACAAATGGAAACAATATATATAAAAGGCGGTGAAAATACGGCCAATTTCAATACACATTGAAACCCTTGTCGGAGCTTAGTAAAGCTGGCAAGATAAGTTTTAAGGACGCTTAAATATAACAAAAAAAATGAAGAACCCAGAACCAAATAATCGCCTGGGGCTTGAATGCCGACAGTACTGAATAATTACATAACCAAACAGTTCGCAGTCCTGTATAAATACATTTAAAAGATGCAATCCCGGCTGCGGAAAGAAACTCAGAGATACACCCAGCGAATCTCCTCATCTAGTCCCGAAGGAAAATGAATAACCATAAGAAGCACATTATAAACACTAACAATCAAGAATGAATTGCAACCGGATGCCATTCGGCATCTTTGATGAAACCCTTAAGGGTAGAACCCAGGGCATCGTTCTACGGAGGTTTCCCTGGCCGAGAACACCATATCCACTCATGCCATAAACAGAGAACGATAAAGTTCCTGGCAGGAAGAAATCAAAATTAAATTCGACTCTGGTTCTTAGCAGAGTAAGTAAATTCCTTTCAGGTATTATGGGTCTTACCTGATAGTCGCTCCCATTGTAGTATTGACCCTGTAGTCCCCTGCCGCCGCGGAATCCTTCATCCTGTTCGAGACACAATTCAAAAGAGAAATCATTATGTATACATTTACCAGGTACAATATAAATTCGCACAAGAAACTTCAGTGAAGAGGGAGGGTTTTACCTGAGGGACGAATGAAAAATCCAGGGCGAAAAGCTGGAAGCGGCATCGCCTTTTGCAGAGCAGGTACTTAAGAACTCAGCCAAGAATGTTGGGAGCTGCATCGCCTCCAACCCAGAAGACTCACGCTATGGTTTACATTGGCATGGGTGGCGTCGTTGGAAGAACAGACGCCCTGGAGAACGTGGCTCTGCAAACCTCAAGCAATCAACAAATGAATCTCTCGAACCGTAAGTACCTCGTATACAATGGCAAGTAAACCCACGCCGTTCGATCTCCAGGGTGAATCGTAAGCGTTCATCCATTTTAGTAATCCCGAGGAGCTTGCTAGTGTAGCTGTAGCATTTAATCCAGCCAGCTACCTCTTGAAATCAACGTTCGAATCAAGGTGAAGTATCCGAGGTAGGACCAGCTGTCCACCTCTCAAGCCATCAGCTTTAAAGTTACCAGATTTGTTAAATATTGCTGTCAGCATAGCCATACGGGAACAATTAAGTTCGTATGCCGAGGAGGGTGGTGACGAAGTAAATTTAACCTTAATGCCATGTTACGTTCCCGCCAAGGTAAAGATCGGGATTAAAACATAGTGACACTTACCATTTACGAATAATCTAATCACCTTGGCATGTAAAGGGTAGGTAAAGAACATGTAAGGTTAGGTAAAGAAATTTTTTTATGAGGTTATTTATTACTTGATTAGAGGGTTGTGACAATCGTGTACTCAATATTAATTAAGAAGGTAAAATTGAAAATTTATTTGCACATATAAAATATTTTCCATCTATTCAAACTCAAATATGATACATTTATAGTGACATCGAACTATTTCCAATCTTAGAGAGAACAATTGATAGAATGTAGAAACAACATCTAATAAACTCAAACCAAATCTACCAAATCTACAAATGTAAGAATTTATCCTAACACTCTTCCTTAATGGTTACATTTAAAATCATATATTAAAAAGAAATCACATAAACACATTTCACTTTGATGTTTTTCAAGTTTAATACTTATCAACAAATCTATCTACTCCAACATCTCATAGACTATGCTCTTTCTTCACCACCAACTTGGAGATACCACTTGATCCATTTAAAATACAATTGTTTCCAACCATCATTAATGTATTTATAGGATTGCTATTTCTAAACATAATTTAATCTAATAATTATGTGAAAAAAATTAGAGTTGATATTGAATCATTCTATTCACAAACTATCATTTGATCAAGACATAATACAACACATTCACCAATTAAATAAAAAAATAAGCTGAATACGAAATGTATCCAGCAATTAATTGTACAAAATTACCCATTTTACAGATCTTTACTAACACATAACACATAATGGTTGCAAATTATAACCAATATACATTATACTAATATGTATTAAATTAAATTTATTCTTATTAAAAAAATATATTTATAAAAAATATTTAATTTATTATTATGCAACGTTATTTATAACTAGATTAAAAAAAATTAAATGTTTGAATTAAATTCATTTTTATATTTAAAATATATTGTTATTGTATGGAAACTACTATCTATTAACTAATTAAAAAAAAATTAATATTTGAAAAAATTTATTTTTTATTAAAATATTGTATATAGTATGGAAACTAGTTATCTATTAATTAGACTAAAATATATATTATTATATGTTTTTATATAATTATATGTTTCTTTTATTGATTGAAAAATACTTTTAGTTAATTTATTTGAATAGAGATAGTTTATGAAATGTATATTAACCACCCAATGGGTAGTCTCCCATTTCACTATCAAATTGAAAAATATAAGGAAATATTATATTGTTTCACTATCAAATTGAAAAATATAAGGAAATATTATATTGAGAAACAATATGGATTTTGCAAATTATCTTACTCCTCCAAATCTTAAAATCGAGAATATTCCATAGATTATTAATGATTTTCATGTTCCTATCATAAATTCTATTAGTAAAGTTGTCTTGAACATAATTTGATAGCTTATTCATTACTAAGTTGTAAGCTACATACTTGAATGAATTTTTAGAAAACCAATTTATTTTCTATTTATTTGTTTAATAATATTATAATTCCCGAGTGCTAATATTAAAAAGGTTATATATATATAATTTTGGATTTGGAATATTATTAAAAGGTTTGGTTAATTGTTATTAGTCTTGGTTAATATTAAATAGTTGTTATATATATAATTTTGGATTTGGAATATTGTTAAAAGGTTTGGTTAATTGTTATTAGTCTTGGTTAATAACACGATTTAAATAATGTTTATAACATTTTTATTTCAATATGTTATTATGATTTGAGATACAATACCTTTTAATATTTATTAGTAATTTTTGGATATTTTATTATTAATTAACAATTAATAATAACTAATATTACTACTTGTAATAAATTACTTTATTATCGGTTACGATTACTAATCGCTATTATTTAACAAGGGAGCCACTGTCGTAGCGGTAGTCCCTGCCAGGGTTGAGAAACTCCAGTCGGCAATAATTTTAAAATACTATGAACGAGAACAGGTATAGAAAATGATGTTGACCTATTATATGTTCCCCATAAAATATATGCCACTGTTAACAAGAACAGATACGGAAAACGATGTTTCCGTCCAATTGCGGAACAGATATAGAAAATGATGTTTAATCTTCACACATTTATAAAAATGGTATCGCATATAAATAATAACATAAAATCTTTTTTGCCTGAGTCTTTAACTTCTCCATTAAAGTTTTTTAGCGCGTGCATGAATAAGTACTATGCACATCTCACTATTCTACATTTATGCCTTTTGAAATCCCACAAAAGTTTAGTTGGAATTGTAAGTTTAAACTATGCATTGTACACAATCCATGTGCCCAGGAAGAGTTTCCAAGCATTGAATCCATATATTCATTAAAATAAAAGTTAAACAATGAAAAATTACATATAAGACACATCCATACTTACAAAACCTCTCTACAATTACTAAATCTATAATTAAAATGATTGTATTCTAATAAATATCAACTTGTCATCATAGGAATCATTATCGATTCATTATTTTGGCGCTCTTCTACTTACTTTTCGAAAAGATCAGTTAACATACAAGGTCCATGGAGAAAGTGTAGATCCTAGATTGAAGGGATCAAATCAACATAATAAAATACATGATTGGGTCTTAGTAGATGAATGAATGGGTCTTAGTAATATAATTGTCACATGAATTCTGAAGCTCGCTTAGACAAGTCCATTCCTAGGTTTCAAACCATCATCTATTGTATATAATAATAATAAAAATGCCACCATTAAGCTTCGCAATTCAAACCGGAAGAAAATCCCATCATTAATCCTCCCAACTTACCCCGGAAGAAGCAAGCCATTAAGCCTCACAACTCAACCCAGAAGAAGAAAACAATTTTTTTATGAGAAGAAAATAGTAGGAGCGAACTCACCCCAGAAGAAGCAAACAATTTTTTTATGGGAAGAAAATAGAAACTCACCCCAGAAGAAGCAAACAATTTTTTTATGGGAAGAAAGAAAATAGAAACTCACCCTAGAAGAAGCAAACAATTTTTTTATGGGAAGAAAATAGTAGGAGCGAAGGTTTGGTTAGTTGAAAAATGGAGAAGTCACACAGGAGCTCCACTTGAGGATCAAGTCTATTTTCACACTATTTTCACATTTGTTTTTGTTTTCTTATGTGGATGGGTGAATTCTCTTATCTATGTTTGAAGAATTTTTTCAATAAGATTGTTTATGATGATGGATGAAGAAATTTATTATTTTTTTATTGAAATTGTAATTTAATGGAAATTAAATTTGACATCTATGCAAGTGAAGCAGTAAAGGAGATGTGTAATTTCTTTCATGCTCAACCTAGAATTGACACATGTCTCTTTAAAATAAAAATAAAATGTTCTAGAAATAACAAAAAGAAATATTTGTTATAATAAGAAGATAAAATAATTAGTTTTAATGGAAATAACTATAAAGCATCAATAATCTTGCTAGATCTTGTTGAAAGAAATGTGGTAAATATATTTCAATCTTTAAACCATAAAAAAAATAATATTTTGATGTTTATATTAAGTAAGATTAAAAAAAGAAAACTTATATTTACTTTGGAGTGTAAGGAAAATGTATACTCTTATAGGTTTTAAAAATATCTTAATTGAGATTAGCCAATTAGCCACGTAGAAATTACAATAGAAAAAAGACACTAAATGGAAATTACAATAGAAAAGACACTAAAAAAGTCTTCACATGCCAGAATGTCATAGGAAGTTAGTTAGTAAATGCCCAAGAAGGGATATAGGCGGGGGCAACTTAGTAAAGGCCCAAGAAAGGATATAGGAAGAGGCAGTTGCCTGCTCGTATTTCATCTCATGGGAGATATTTTATCTAATAAAGGAAAACGGAATATTGGCAAACGGAGAGATTGGAAATACCTGAAGAAACCTTGTTGTATGGGATCTTGGTGGAGGAAGCCCCTTTAGAACTAGTTGGAAAACTAATTTCTTCTCTACAAAACGGTGTGAGAAGAAAGGACACCATTATCCTGGGTTGGTCCAAGTTGGCCACTATCAAGATAGCTTCCTAAGAAGTGAAATTAGCTCGAGGGGATATTGGATTGTGGAAAGAATCAGTCCGGATTGTGGAAAGAATCAGTCTTGTTGATTGGGTGGACTGTGTTTACTCTGTAGGGAAATATTTAGAACAAAATAAAAGTTATATCTACAATACTGAAAGTATTACTGTAAGAAATTCAGAGTATTTCCTAACTAGTATGTATGCCAGAAACTGATATGTACAGTACACTATAAACTGAATAACGTTGAACTAACATTTAAAATACATAGAATACTAATATGGGTTAAAATAATAAGTTGCAAGAAGAGTAAACTGAAAAATATGCAAAAGGCCATTTGAGGGTTCAATAAACTACGTGTAAGTATAAGTTCTTTATGTTCGTGCTTCAAGGTAATGAGATAACCGAAAAAGGAACTCATTACATTTTCATTCTTTTCTACAAAAATAAAAATAAAGGACAAACTGTTTATTGTCTTCAAACTATATTATAAGATGTGAACCTTAAAACCCTAAGCCATACAAAGAGAAAAATTGAAGTTGAAAGAGTCTTTAGCCAGACGGCAGAAAATGACTCACAGCCATACTGGCATATACTCACAAATGTACATACATATGATACATTCCAATAGAAAATAATAAAAGGTTGTTAATGAATTTTACAGTCAAAACCAAAGTGCGAGAGACGGAATCATAAGATTAGGGATTTTTTTTCTACTATACAATTACTTCTATCCTACGAGTGGATGAGCCAACCTAGACAAATCCCTGTGGCTGCAAGCAAAAGGACTAAAACAACTTTTGGTTTGAGCTTGAATTTGAGAATCACCGAAAACTGAAACAATCTCGCAATAGTTGTTGAACAAATTAAGTAATAAATTTAAATAGAAGTCAAGGAAAATCATAAACCCTGTAGTTGGGTGAACCCTTACAGGTGCATGGTATCGCAGCGGATACTTTCCACGACTAAGAGACTAATGCGAGCGGAAAACAAAAAAGTAAAATTAGATAAATGCCATTAAAAAGGAGATGTATGGAAAAAAAATGCAAACTTATAGAATAACTATTATTAAACTTTGAGTACTTACAGATTATACCTGCAACTAGAAGGGTGAAGGTTAACACGGCCAGACAACCCTGCACTCCTAAGTCAAAGTTGAGACCTATGTCGAAGCCAAGACCTTTCTTGTTTCAATCCCTCATCACCTGGACTGAACACGAAGGAAATAGGTTAGACCATGACCAATGGGAGTAAAGATAAAACTTATGACTGGGGACTCAAGTAAATTAAGCTCTCTAATGCCAAAAAGAATGTCATTTTTTTACCTGTATAGCTTAGTTGGTAAGTTGGGCAAAGGCAAAAAGGAACGCCATCAATGACAACCATAGATTCACGAGACTGGAATGTTGATACACCACACATGAATTGAGAAAAGATGAAACCCTATTGTATTACAGAAAACCAGGCGGTAGAGCCATTTCCTCTCAAAGCATCAGTAAGAATGAGGGTGTGCGACACCTAGACACCTGGACTGCATGCAATCTATGCGTGTCTCTTACCATATACAACCATACCCTTGCTAGCTCCCACATTTTTTTAAAAACTTATGACAAAACAATTTGCCCTCACTGAAATAACATCGGGGGACGTGAGGCCGACAATAAGACCTCCAAACAAAAACATTGGATACAAATTGGTTGTGCCGAACATTTTATTTGAAACATTGGTTTAAACCTTAAATGTACCGAACATATTAATTGGTCAAAGTGATTTAATAGTTGGTCAACACCATATGGAATGTTATAGTCCCTGCAATGCCGGAGGCAGGGACTAATAATAATGATTAAATTAATATTCATAAAAAATATCATATATATGAATTATAAGTAATTTTATTGCACAATAAATTTATAGGTATTATTAAATTATTAATATATATTTCAGAAATTTTTATATTCAAAAATTATTTGGAAGGGACTAAACCATGTTACAAACTTTTGTTATTGATTTCAAAAAAACAGTAATAACATGTAGTGAATTTTACTTAGTTGGTACTAGAAATACCATTAAAATTATAATGATTTGTATTTACCATCACCAACTTATTGAATTTGAATTAGAAGACAAGAGTGAATAACCATTAAAATTATAATCATTTGTATTTATACCATCACCAACTTAGTGAATTTGAATTATAGGACAACTGGTTGAAGAGTGACTTTTCTTAATGTGTTAAGGAAATGAAAGGCTTCTTTGATCAATGCTACAAATGTTCTCTCTGATCATTGATTTGCAAAATATCTATAAAGTGTCTCTGATCATTGATTTGGAAAATATCTATAAAGTGTCAGAATCATGTAGCCAATAATTGAGATATTTATGCTTATGCTACGGCCACAAAAATTACAAAGTCTACTAATTCTACCATAAAAAAAAAGTTCGAGAATATAAAAACAAATTATAATATTTTATTCCCACTTGTAATGCTGTCACAAATATAATTAATTTCACTATAATAAAATTATTCCAACTTAGCTAGATACATATTATGAAAATAATAAAAGAGAAACAAATTACTCATTAAATATTATTTTTAATTTTTTAAACCTAAAATAACTATTATTTATTTTGTATTTTTTTTAATGTAACATGATAAGCTTAAAAATATAACATAAAGTTATTATTATTTTTTCAGTGAGACATTTTGTAGGTGACTATGACCAATTATAGAGGGTCTCTGGAGCATGGTTATTTTTGTTTTCAATGGAGTAGTGCTCTCACCAATAGATCTATGTTTTTAGTGACTTGTACCGAAGAAATTTCTGTATTGAACTTATAATTTAAATATAATATATTTTGTGGATGTTTCATTTAATCATAACACTAAATAATATTAGTTTTTTTCGGTTGGTTTATTAGATTAAAAACTATACTAGTTACCGTATATTTATATTTTTATGAGCTTTTTGGATACGACATTGCAAATTTTTTTCTTTTTAAAACATTTTTTACAAAATTTACAACCAAAAAACTATTTCCATATTTGTTTATGACTTCTAACAAATTTTCTTTACCAGGTTAGCAACTTGGCCTTAACATACTTTAGAGGCTTACCTATGCTAGACATAAGAGGACTATACAAGACTTCTAAAAACCATACTCAAAACAAAAAAAGAGACATACAATATCAGATTAGTTATCACGGTCGTTACCAGCCAGGGGGGTTCACTTAATCAAGAGGATTCTAGTCACTGCACAGACGCGATGGTTCCCCTCTCATGCTACACACAAAGATACAACACATAATATCCATTTGATCATCTCCATTTCCAAGAAGGATGTCCAGGTGATGAACATAGTGCAATAAATATCAAACTTTTTCACTAAAGAGTCGATATGATCCCTCTGGCAACTTTCAATGCCCACCAGTGTGCATAGGTGGGTTTTGAATCTCTCCACTCTACTCTGAAGGATGTCAAACTACTACGGCTAGGTGCCCTGAGAACGAGTCTCTGTTATGACTTTTCACATCTAGATTTTTGTGTGCCATGTTGTGTCCATGATTTTATGATACAGGGTTTCTTGGGTCCAAGTGACACCTATATCTATCACCAAATCGACCTCCTCTGCCAAGTGACCCTCAATATTATTTGCCCTTTTCTCTCATACTTCTTTTTATTTAACTCCTAGAATGAACTTTCTCACTTCTGGGACAAGGTCCACATAAGCATGTGCAACCTTTCAGGCCATAGTCTCAATTCTTGTTCTTTTGTGAGGGGTGGCTGATGAATGACCACCTCTTAGCCTTCCCCTGTGATAAATTTTCGTGCCACGATCCATACTCCTCTGAGCCATTATTCTTTTCAGCTCCAAATGGATATTCTATACCTTGAGGAACCACAGATCACTATGAATAAAAAAATGACAAGTGCAGTGATTAATAACATTAAGCGCCTAAAGCATAGAGTCCCCACTACTCTGCAACTTGCTTATTTCAACCATTATTTCCCAATGGGTTGTGATAATTCACACAAATTCATTCATGAACACCACATCCTCCCTCGAGTCTAGTTTGGCTGATACCTTTTTGTTATCACACGATTTGACGTGGTAATTAACTCAAGCACTGACACTTTGTTTGATAATCACTATTGTCATTGGGGAGAGAGGATTTTGTACCTAGGATTGTACCCTCCTCTGTTACCACCTCACTGCCCTTTAATCTCCATCTACCACATCTTTCGATAATTCCAAGGCTAGTTCATTGTGATGATCGTCACTTGAATTGGTTACGAGGTAGCCGTTTCATCCAGTTCTCAATGGTCATTAAAAATATCTTGGGGTTCGACAGCCGCAGGGTGCATACCCAACTCCACAATGTTCGTCCAAGTATGATTGCTTGCTTTCATGTCTAACTTAGCTATGCTATTTCATTCATCCTCAAGATGTCTAGGTTAGACATCCTCCCATTCATATTCACCATGGACCACCAACACTCTTGCCCCCTCGTTTTCTAACATGTCTCCCATTTTGTTGGCTGATCGACGAACAAAGCTGTACTCAATGGTTTGGATGTGAGCCAAATATCTGTGAATCCTATGAATTATCTTGCTTAGGCGCTAGTGCTTTTTCATGTTCCCTAAGATGTAGGCATATTCTTGCCTTCTAGTTACCCTGATTTCTAAAGTTGAGTCTCCCTCTATTGTGTAGTGGTGGATATTGGCTTTGATTAACAATTCTTATCATTGTTCTGGATCTAGGAATTCCACTGCATTGTTTGTCATCATTCCAAAATTCCAATAGTAGAGTCTGAGGATTTTATTAGTGGTGTCCCAAATTTCCCCTCCCACACCGCTGTGACCCAGGTTTCCCTTCAAGGCCTACACACATGGTTCTTTTCTCTCATGATGCGAAGGTTGAATCCCTTTCAAACCTAACATTTCCCAGATTCCGTTTTCTTGCTTTGTAGGATTATTATTTCCTTTCACTCCTGATAACTTAAGATTGTTTCTTGTATTTGTTGTAGGATTTGGGAGATCAATCATGGAGCTGGGGAACATTTGCCTTGGAATATCCAATGATTTCTCTCTTTCCTTGCCACCCAAATCATGAATTCAGGACTTAGGCTCCACAAAAGATTGACCACTCCATCTTTTAGTATTTTTCCTCTCCAATTATTTGAAGTCCCTTAGATGTTATCTCTTTTTTTTTCTGACTGTCAAAAGACCTAAGCAACCCAATCCGATAGCATAGTTAAGTATTGACATCTATTGAGTAGGTAGTTGATAGATTCTTCCCTCTTTAGGCATGGTTTGCATCATGAGGGCCCTAAAAAACCCATGCAACAAAGTTTCTCCCATGTAAGAATATTTTTGTGCATTACCAACAAGATAAAGATCTCGATTTTTGGCCACTGCTGAGATGACCAAATCTTACTCCAATTCAGCCCCTCGATATCCATTTGGTCCTCCATAAGATATCCTCGGGCTTCTTTAAGCTATAATGACCTCCTTTTTGTCTCCGCCATTGAAGTTGATTCTCAGCCTCTGAATGGAGACTCCTTCATATTTGAAGATCCTCATTCAGACCTTGGGCAATTTGGGTTAGTGATTATTCTATGAATTGGTTTAGGATGGTCCATTGTCTCAATTTTTGCTTGTTCCCCCCTAGGTCCTAGTGCTAATGAACCACCCTTTTTCCTTCTACTTTAAATTCCTCTTGGAGTACATCTAGTTTTGATTTTTGGCCAGTGCTGAGATGACCATATCTTACTCCAATTCAACCCCTCGATATCCATTTGGTCATCCGTAAGATATATTCGGGCTTATTTAAGCTAAAATGACCTCCTTTTTGTCTCTCCCATTGAATTTGATCCTCATCCTCTGAATGGAGACTACTTCATGGTTGAAGATCCTCATTCAGACCTTGGCCAATTTGGGCTAGCGATTATTTTGTGAATTGGTTTAGGATTTTCCATTGTCTCCATTTTTTCTTAGTTCCCCTTGGGTCCTACTACTAATGAACCACCGTTTTTCCTTCTACTTTTAGTGCCTCTAGCAGTACATCTCATTCTGATCTAGCTTATTTTGGTTCTTGATGCCATCCATCCTCCCAAAATAGTGTTGTTTTCTCATTACTTACCTCCCAAAAATAGTGTTCATTTATCAATTCACTATTTTTCCATTCCAAGTTTCATGAGGGAGATCCTTGCAACTTGCAGAAGTGAGCCATCACCCAGGTTAAAGCGCAATGGAATCACTTTGGCCCAGAAGAGGTCACTTGGGAAGAGGAAGAATTCATGCGAAAGGCTTATCCAACATTGTTTTTTTAACAGGTAGAGAACATCGGGGACATTGTTCCTCTTATGGGGGGGGTTGTAACACCCCTAGTTTCATAAAAGATTACAGAAATCATTAAGTGAATGTTTTATTAAAAGATATTTAAATATCATTATATTTTGATGAATAATATAGATGATAGCTACCTACATTATAGGTAGTAATAATTTAACAAAAATAAAACTATTTTTATCTATTTAAAAGAACAGTTGCCATAAAACAGTTACCCTCTGCCTGAGAAGGGTAATATAGAGAGGGAAGAAGAGCAGAAAATTATGCTAGAGTTGGGTTGAATAAACCAGTGGGAAATTTGCTCAATAAAGTCGATCAATGAGTATAGAGATAGTGCTTGGACTAAAGACCTAAGGCAAAAGTACTGATTGTGACTAGACTAAATCCAGCATAAAGAATAGAAGGTGCTCAAGGGAGAGTCTAAACGTGATTTCTAGACTCGCGGTCGGGAGGAGAGACCACTCGAATACAAACACATTATAAGTTTTTCAAATAATTCAAAGCATAAAACTTTTAAAGGAATTTATTAGTGAACTATAACAATGATTTGTAGAAGATATATAAAATCTAATTGTCCAATATATATGCATATTTATCTTACATGTTAATAGAAATTACGCCGTAGCTCTTAACTAATAAAGTACAGGTAGTAATACAAAATGTAGATGTAAATGTTGTTCGAATAGCCAGAAGATGATTCGCTAACTCAGATTGACAAGATAGTTACACCTATATTCACAGTATCCATCTATCTCAAGATTAAAATTAAGAAAAACAACATACTGGTATAGATCCCTACATGAACACATTTATTTACTTTTAATATATTCTTGTTGTGTTATAGTCTATCCATAACAAAATTTGTAAGTTGTAACTATTAACGAGCATAGAAGAAATAACCATTAATCATGTTAGCATGATGACATTAATAAAGGACATCATAGGTAATTCAAATGCATATAAACAAACATATCAAAACCTGTGATTCCTGTAGGAGTTATGCTGTGGAAATTAACACAATAACACAAATAAGAAAAATCACGATAATTCCTTCTTAACACCATAAGAGCAAAAAGATGAGAAGAGTTTACAATTCTTTCAACATAATAGACTAGATAGTAATGAAGCCAACAGGACTGCCAAATTACAGCTTTATCGACTTCCTTTTAAACCTAAGAAAAACAATAATTATAGTCTTTATACGGTATGTCCAGAGATAGGCTCAAAGGCCTTTAAACGTTGCAAAATGACATATCAAATATAGAGAAAAAGATGTCAGTCGTGGCTTGACAAACAAACCAGAACATTTTAGTTAAGGACTACAAGTGTCTAACTAAAAGCTACTCTATTGCATCATCAAAGAAACGCTCTCTCTGAAACCCTCATCTTAAACCCTCGAATAAATTTAATTGCAATTGGAGCCCAAGGATTATTTCCAACCTAAAAAGCCACAAAAATGCCATCAGTTCTATGCACTCAAGGGTTGTAGCCCTGAACCAAAACCCCTTTGATAGATGGGTTACCTGCGTTCATCATTTACGAGTTAGTCATTAACGACTGAATCGATAAATTAACTATTCTATACATAGTCTCATTCCATAAATCGAAATGGGTCTTAACTTATTTAAGAGCACTGCCTCTGCGAGTCACCAATCTGCACGAACATGAGAAAACCCTTAGTATCACAACCTTTAAGTTAAATAACAAGCTAGAATGATAAACCCTCCTGCGTTGTGAATGTGCTCAACCTGTCAACTAGAGAAATTGCCTTGTTATGTGAACATACCTGTTGTGGATGGTCCTATGAGCGTGCTATATTCCTTCGTGCCCGAAACTGTAAAGGCCTCCCTTGAACATGGTGAGAAAGATTTAGCACAGTTGTGAAATCGATGCTTAAGATCCTAACTGACTTCCAACACTAGAAATTAAATCTTGGGTTTGCAGAACTGCGGTTTATACTTGCTAGGATGGTGGTATCAACCTCATCTGCCATCACCTGATGGAAAGAATGAAAACCAGAACCCTTGCTGCTCAGCGCAACATCGAAAAATGACAAGAATGGAAGCTCAGGGTTTTGGCGCCCAGAGTTAGTTAGGTTAAACCCAAGCTTAGCTCCACCAACCGATGGCCAATAAAAGATCAACAACAAATCCCAAACAAATGGTAAGGTCTCGACGGAGTTGACATTTCCCAGGGTGGATTGTTGCCGAGCGAAGCTATGGACGAGAGCCCATGTGATAGTTAAAACCATAGACTCGTGTGTATAAGTAACCAGGAGGTTCCTCGATGGGATCTTTCCACATGTTCAATGAATCAATCATTTAAACACATTTAAGGAATGTACCAATTATCATAATCTTGTACAATGCCGTGGATATGGAACCTTAACATTAGTGCAAATTTGTATATATGGTTTAATGGTGTATGAGACAATAATTATATGTGACAAAAACCTTAACATCAGCGCACACACCCCCACGCTCGCGCACACACACACTCACACACACACACATATATATATATAGTTTCATGAGTATGAGTTAATAGATATATGTCACAATAATTTTTTTATTATCTATTTATATGATTTTCCTCAAAATTATAAAAAAAGTATTGTTTAGATGTTACAATTTGGAATTCAGTTTAATGATCCTCAAATAAGGAATACACCTCCACAAATACAATTAATTTCACCATCTTAAAGTTATTGCAACTTATTTATTATATTGCAACTAGATAAACTTATTATTATTTTTTCAATCTAGTGTAAAGACATTTTGCTATGTGAAAAAAGTAGGTGAGTATGAGCAATTATAGAGGGTCTGAGGATGATGGTTATTTTTGTTTTCAATAGCGTAGTGCTCTCACCAATAAGTCTGGTATGTTTGTAGTGACATGTACCGAAGAACTTTCTGTATTGAATCCCAGTTCTGTTTTCATGATGGTAATATTTGTTAAAGGTTTTCTCATAAATAGGTCAGGAATCTATCAAATTGGCAATTTGGACGACCAGAAAGAGATTTGATAGGACGGGAAAGCAGCATGATCGTAACACCCTTAGGACGGTCATAACGCTAGCCCCATTTGGGAAGAGGCAAATTGGCAATTTGGACGAGCACAAAAGAGATTTGATTGGACGGTAAAGCAAAATGACCATCACACTCAAGCCTTACTATCTTTCTGCAACTCACCTTGCAAGTTGCAACCACGACCCTAATATTAAATATTTATGTTCGCCTTCATCTCCCTTATCCTCTTCAACTTTATTCGGAATAAATAAATATACTCGCCGTATTCTAACTGGGCCATGTTTTCAAGGAGTAAAATAACAGAATTTTTTTATACGATAGAGAAAAATAGAAATTTTTGGAAAATTAGGTTATAACAATAAAGTTTCAAGCTTTTGGGTAAATTTTAATGAATATTAATAGTGTTAAATTTATTTCCACTATTAAACAACGATTTAAATAAATTCCAGGCCTTTATCAACTTGAGTACAAATTGCCTTGTCCTTTTGCCTGTCTTTAGTAGTAGTTGTTCTTTTCCCGGCTCTTCTTGCTCTAATAAGCTATTTCTCTGAGTTTTATTATTTTAACAAAATATTTCTAATTTTGTGTCTTACTTGAGCTCTTGTTTATATAATGGATGTAGAAACATAGTCTTACTTAAGCTCTTGTTTATATAATGGAGGTAGAAACATAGTTACTAAGTTCGGCCGTATCAGCAAAACAAATTGGAAATTCGCTGGTTCATTTCGGTACTGTGAATAATTCTTCAGTTTCCAATTTGGTACGGGTCAGCCGTGAATGATTTTGGTCAAACATGTCCAGCGTCCACTGGGCTACTCCTGCTGTGTAGAACAATGAAGCTCGGGCTCTGTGTAACCATAGATAAGAACGTTTGACAAATCGCTGCTGAATAAAATCACAAAGTAAGTAAATCGAGTTTTTCAATTACCTGTGGAAATTTGAGAATTGAAATTTTATAAAAATAATGCAGCAATTTTAATTTATTATTTTTTGTTTTTATAATAATTTTTATACGGATACTTTTTTTATATGAGATTTAAAAAATAAACTATTATTTTATAAAATAAATAAAAAAAATATAATTTTATATTATTAAAAAACAAATTTTATTAATTTCTCTATAAAATGTTAAATATTGTTAAGAATTTAGTTAGAAAATTGATTATTTTAATCATAGTTTGATTTTGGTATTTCATTATATATTATTTATAAATTGTTCAAGAACATAATATAGTATAATCCAAAATAAATTGTGGAGTAAAATTTATTGAATAATTAATTTGATTAAAAATGAATTAATTTTGCCATTAACATTAAATAATATAAATAGCTCCTATACATTGAGGCATCATGTGACTCAATTGTTTTAAATGAGAGGAGAGTTAGTAATTTCTATATAACTGTAACTGAAAAAAATATAACTTCTATCTTCACAAAAATTATGAAATAATAAATTGGTTGCAAATTGTTACCTATTTTATAAAAAACAAAAAAAAAAACCTAATTTCTATATTTGAAAAAATTATAAATGGAGAAATTTCAGTGTCAAATGGATAACTAGTTAGTAATTCTATATAATGGCAAATTGCAAAGAAAAAAAGATAACTTCTATCTTAAAAATAATTATAAAATGACAAATTTAAGTGTTAAATGGATAACTCCTAAAAAAAATTGATAAATCAATGTTAGAAAAAATTATAAAACATATAAAACGGTAAACTTTCAAATCCACAATTTTTATACAAAAAATAGAAAAATAACCTCTATATTACAAAAAATTATAAAATGGCAAAATTGAGTTTACAATGGATAAGGATTATGAAAAAAAAGAAAAAAAAGGATAAATCCAATTTTTAAAAAAATAATAAAAAATATAAAATGGAAACCTTAGTTACACTTGCAAATGCATAACTCATATACAAAAGCATAGAAAAACAACAACTTCTATATTACAAAGATAAGTTTGCACTTGTGAATAAAGGAAATAGAAAAATAGTAACTTTTATATCACAAAAAATATAAAATGGCAAATTTCAGTTTGAAATGGATAACTCTAATGAAAATAGGAAAATGATAAATCCAATATTAAAAAATACATACAAAAAGTATAAAATGAAAAGGCTTAGTTGCAAATCCATAACTCCTATACAAAAGTACAGAAAAATGGCAACTTCTGTATTAAAAAATATATATAAAATAAGAAATTGCAGTTACCTAAGGTCACTATGTACTTGTGAAGAAAATAAATGATAGTAAAGGTAACTTTCTCTTAGAATAATAATTAAATTTACATGAAAAAGCTATAAAATAGTAATAAAGATAAGTTTACACTTGTGAATTATAATATGCTCACGGATTAACCTACGTAATAGTAATTTTTTTTTTTTTTATGGTAACCATAACCTATACCACCCTTGCATGCTTCTGAATATAAGTGTGTCAATCATAATACCCCTTATGTGCAAGCATGATGTTGGAAATGGCAAGAGTGAAAATATCTTGTCTTTTATGTTTGCAATTGGTAATATTCTACATTGGGTAGAGTACTATCTGCCAGATTTAATGCTGGAAACATTGGCTCCTTACACATGACCTGGGCATTTACTTCCGCCAGCTCAGTCATGTGATGGGGTATTGTCTTTGTGCTCTCTACTTCCGGACCCTCGGGTGCCTCCCCACATCGACGGTGTGGATGCAAGGATGCCCATTCGAGGGTGGAATTGGCTCGATATGCATCTACCCAGCTAAACATTCCATAGAGGATTCCAAAAACACTTGTTCTCAGCCCTGCTACAACTGCATCTCCCTTCCGGCACCGAACACATCTAGAAATTGTTCCTGTCGATGCATGGTTATGGCACCAAGGCTTGCCATGCTCTGAATCTTTTGGGACCGATTCATTAACAGCGACTACTTGTGGTAGGAGTGCATAGTGCTATCTTTAAGTTTTTCGTTGGTTTCCTATGCCCTCTACTGTATTCCTTTGCTCTCTGTTGGCCCGATAATTCTAACATGTTTTAGGCCTGTCACTATTTCTATGGTCGAGGAACGTAGATCTTTCCCTAGCAAGATATGCACGGGTGTGGGTGGAAATGCCCAGTTTTTTCTTGGTCCTATACTCTCAGAGCTCATTTAACAGGGAAGTCCTATGAATTTCCCACTTCGTATTTGTAAACTTAAACGCGCTGCTACCAGAATTGAAGGGTTCTCATTTTCTCTGTTGGTCAGTAAAGGCCCTTGGGCCCAGTTCCTTACGGATGCTCCTCTGCTTATTGTACAGAGTTTTCTTGGATAAGTTTTGAGCCTGGCAGGTCTTCCCCGCTCATACAAAGTTCGGGAAACCATCCCTCACAATGGTTTAAGAACTGTTAACTATATATTTCTTTTAATGATGAGCCCTCAAGCTCTCTTATGCAAATACTATGTAATTAATCCACCGTTGACTGAACTATTCGAGTTATTCCCTTGTTACTATCTTGAGACTCCCTACGGCTTTCAGGGTTGGCCATGTGCATTTATTTAAATTTTCTCCAGTCCTTATGCTAGTTGAAGGAATGGGTGCCTTCCCTATGGCGCATGACTATATTGCTTATTATTTTGTTTTACATTAACCCTCGTTAGGGTTCATAAGCTATGGAATTGTTATTTTATAACTATGACGATGCATTTTTCGTAATTACATATAAATATACACTGCTCTGTACATTCCTCAATTTGTCTGTTCATTTCATGTAGCATTATACACTGTATTTCTTACGACATCATAGTTAAGATTCTATGCTTTAATAGGTTTATGAGTTTGGCAACGATTATAAGCCTGGTTCTCCCGCTACTAGATTCTTGTTTCGTATATGCCACAGGTTCACTACATGAATTCGTCCCAGGTCGATACTTTTATGCACTCTATTTAATTTACTTGTTCCCATGTGGAGGTGAGATTTTTGTACAATTACCCCTCTACGTTATATATGTGTATTTATTTTTACAATGTTGTCTTATAGATTTTTACCGGCATGCTATTAGGAGCGCTTAGACTCCGGTCTTGACGTCGGCATGCCCTAGCGGTTGCGACTTGCCCTCAAAGTTTTTCTTTGAGATTAATTATAATTTTCATTCTGCGAATGTTTCCGAGTTCTGATTTTCCAGAAGTTAATCTTTCTTGCTTGTGTATGTTTCACGGCTTGTGAAGGATTTGGACAGAGATAAACTGTTGATCTTTGTATTTATTTATGGAATATATTTTGTTTCATTGTGATGATATTTCATTTTGAGAGCTCTGTATTTATGGTGAGTCTCTGAGTTGACTATTTTTTTCCAATTTTCTATAATCCTTGAAAGGATTTCCTAGCAGACCTCTCTCGCATTTGGCTCCGTTATATATTTTAAAAGAAACAGAATACAAAACCCTGCACTAACTACTAAAGACTTGTAATAGTAAAGGTTTCTTTAGGAGGCCAACCTTACCCTTGCACAGTTTCCCTTCCTGGTTCCTTGTAAGAAATGCTCCCACCTCCCTTACACAACATAAGAGGAAAGAAGAAAAGAAAATAACATTATAAAACTTCCAAATTAGTACTAATCCAAGGGTTACTTCGTACCTAGAGTTTTCTGGTTGAAATGTCATTTTTGACAGTCACCTGAAACTAGGTCTAGAGTTCCTTGGTAAAAATGTCCTTTCTCACAATCACCCAAAACTGGGTCTATTGTCCTTCAAGCTGCCTGACCATGAGATTCATCCTTTAGGACCAAAATCTCTGCCCTTTCTTCTTGCTAGACCTCAGTCTTCTGCAAGTTGCTCGTACATCGAGTAACACTATCTGGTCATCACCATACTTAGCCACCTTTTCTTTCTTCCTTGGATTTATCCTCTGCTTGTCACTATAGTGCAAATTTCTCCTCCCCTCCCTCCTTTTCTCTAGAAACTTTTCTAGTTAGGGGAGGTAGTTAGGGTTGCTTCCACAACAACTCTATTTCCACCTCAAGAGGACAAAATCCTCCTTAAGAATTTTCCCCCTTTAAGGAAAACACCCCTCATATTTCATCATGAAAACAATTTTTATTTAAAATTTTAAACAGATGATAATAAAAGGTTCAATTTATATTTACCACAGTAAATCAAATATTTACATTTTTATCCCGGGGCATTACATCTCCCCCCCCCCTAAGATTAGACATTGTCCCGTTTTCCTTCAGCTATAAACAACCCTGGATAAGTTCTTTTCATAAGTTCTTCATCTTCCCAAGTGGCCTCATCAGGCCCAAAGTGCTACGACTGCACTTTAACTTGGGTAATATCCCGCTTTCGCAACGTTAATTCTCTCTAGTCGAGGATGCTCAGCGGTTCAACCTGGATTTCTCCTTCCAGTTCTACCTGCAACAAGAAAAATCCTAAGTCAGTTTTCCTTTAATAGAAAAAATTTATACTGATCTATTGGAGATAATTCTCACCTGAATATCCTACCATTTAATCACATGTTTAGGATCATAAACATATCTTTTTAATACGGAGACATGAAATACATTGTGGACTTGTATGTGACTTGGCAGAGGGAGCTGGTAAGCCACCGGCCCAATTCTTGCTAAGATCTGAAATGGTCCACAGTATCGAGGTGCCAACTTAACGCACCCGCTCCACTGTAACATGCTCTTTCTTGCTCGAATTCTCACATACACATTATCACCGACCTGATACTCCTTAAACCTCCTTTTCTGGCCAGCGAAGTTCTTTTGCCTATCCCGAGCTGCCTTCAGATTACATCGTACCCTTTTAACCAATTCCTCCATTTCCTTAAGCATTTCAGGCCCTAACATTAATCTGTCTTCCGGTCCAATCTAGCTCGAGGGGGTGCGACACTTCTGCCCATACAGTATTTCAAAAGGGCTCATTAGAAATGATGTGTGGTAGCCATTACTGTATGCAAATTCAACCAAGTGAAGATAATCCTCCCACTTGGTTGGTTGTTGCATCACATATGCTCTTAAGATATCTTCCACCACCTGGTTCACCCATTCAATTTGCCCGTCAGTTTGAGGGTGATAAGCCATGCTAAAGTTCAGCTGAGTTCCTAATTCTTCAAACAAATTTTTCCAAAAGACCGATGTAAATTTTACATCACGGTCTGAAATTATTGTCTTTGGTAACCCATGCAACTTAAATATATTTTTCATGAACACATGGCCGATCTGCACAAATCTATAGGTAGATTGCACCGGTATAAAATGTGCTGACTTACTCAGCTTGTCCACCACCACCATGATGGAGACGTTATTTTTCTTTGACATAGGCAAACCTGTTATAAAGTCCATAGAGATGGTTTCCCATTTCTATTCCGGTATGGGTAACGGTTGTATTAAACCCGCAGGATGTTGGTGTTCTACTTTAATTTGCTGACACTCCAAACATCGTGCCAAATAACCGGCCACACCTTTCTTCATTCCCAGCCAATAATACTCTTTTAAAATTGCAATGATCATCCTCTGATACCTTAGGTGTCCAGCGTAATGACTCTTATGATACTCATCCAATATCAGATTTTTAATATTTTTCTGATTGGGCACATACAACCTCCTTTTATAGTACAACATTCCAGCAACATCCAAAGCATAATCTAACTGTTTTTCTTTGCTAGCAGGTTACTGCATTTGCTGTTGTATTTACTGATAAACAGCATCTTGTTCGGCTGTTTTTTTAATCATTTCCCTAAGGGGCTTTTCCCTTCACTGCAAGAAATTTCATACAGGCATTGCAATTTCCAACTCAAAGCATCCGCCACCCGATTCTCCTTCCCTTTTAAATGCTTAATCTCAAAATCAAAACCACTTAGGAAATCCACCCACCTTCTTGCCTTGCATTTAGACTGTGCTGGCTAAAGTAACTGGTCAAACTATGGTGATATGTCAATAACATAAGTTTTCTTCCCATAAGGTAATGTCGCCACATTTTCAGGGTGTGAATCATAGTTGCCAACTCTAGATCGTAAACAGAATATTTCTGCTCATGTTCCTTTAATTTTCTTGATTCGTAAGCTATTACCTTCCCTTCCTGCATCAACACACCCCCTAATCCTTCTTTACTTGCGTCCGTGCATACCAAATAATCTTTGTTGGTATCAGTTATGCTTAAAATGGGTGATGTTATGAGCAGGTATTTAAGATGCTCGAAATTTTTTTGACATTCAGGGGTCCACTTAAAATCCCTCCCCTTTTTCTGTAAGGAAGTCATGGGATAAGCTACTCTCAAGAACCCTTCCACAAATCATCTATAATAGCCTACTAACCCCATAAAGGATTGGATGTTTGCCACATCTTTAGGTACCAGCCATTCCATTATGGTCCTTATCTTTTCGAGATCCACTGCGATTCCTTCCTTAGTAATTATATGCCCCAAATATTGTATTTGTTCTTTGAAAAACTCACATTCGCTGAACTTAGTGTATAGTTGGTGTTCTCAAAGGGTTTGCAATACTAATCTAAGGTGCTCCTGGTGCTCCTCCACAGTCCGATAATATATCAGTATATCATCAATGAAAGTCAGCAGGAACTTATCCAAATACCAGTGAAATACGTTGTTCATTAAACACATAAAAGTTGTGGGGGCGTTGGTCAACCAAAAGGGTAACACCAAAAATTCATAATGGCCATATCGTGCTCTAAAAGTTGTCTTAGCTATATCCTCCTCTTTAATCCTGACTTGGTGATACCCTGATCGCAAGTCAATCTTTAAGAAAATTGTTGCTCCCTTTACCTGATCAAACAGTTCATCGATACGAAGAAGAGGATATTTGTTTTCGATCGTTAACTTCTTTAGTTGACAATAATCTATACACATACGAAGGGTCCCGTCTTTCTTCTTAATGAACAACACCGAGGCTCCCCAAGGTGACATACTGGGGCGAATATAGTTTTCTTCCAATAACTCCCGTAATTGCATTTTCAATTCTGTCAGTTCTGGTATGTTCATTCTGTAGGGTGCCCGAGATACTGGGGCTACTCTTGGTACTAATTCAATGGTAAAATCTATCTCTCTTTTAGGTGGTAGTCTGGGAATCTCCTCTGGTAACACATCAGCAAATTCTTGTATCACAGGAATATTCTCCATTGTGGCTGTTCTATCTTTCGAGTTGGCATAGCCCACTTGGAAAGCATACATCCGACATCCTTTTCTAATAGATTTTTCTAACTATGAGGCGATTATGGGCTGAATTTTTACTAGCCGCTTGATTCCCTGCATTTTTGCTTTATTCCAAACTCATCCTTATAACTGATAGTCTTGGTTTTACAATTAATTATGGACCAGTGTTTCTCTAACCATTCCATACCAATTAATATATCATACGAACCAAGGGGAAGCACATTTAAATCTGTTGTAACTAACTGTGATGCTACTTTTAAAGGGTAGTTTTTGATCCTAGCATTTACCCGTCTTTTTTCCCATGTTGCCAACTAGACTAACCAAGGGTTTTTAAACTTAACAGGTTGCAACTTACAATGCTCCAGAATTCTAGAACTAATATAACTTAATGTTGCACCAGGGTCAATTAAAACAGTGACAACAAGGTCTAAGAGTTTACCTTCAAATTCCACCATGGTTGGTTGGTACTCCACCTGACGATACTCCAGAGAAGCATTAATTTTTGGTAGACTCCGTCCTACATCGCCAACAGTAGAAGCTTCGTAGACCTGGGAAACCTGTTCGGTTCCTTTTCGCTGGCGACAGTTTTTCACATAATGGGGTCCACCACAACCCCAACATTGCACTGGAGGCCTTGCTATCCCTTCGTTGTCTATTTCTCCGAGTTGGTCATTGGTTCCGGACTCAATGGGGGGCTTTAGTCGAAGCGAATTCTTCTTTTAGTTTTTGCTTATTTCCCCTTGGCGAATCCTTTATTACCACCACTTTAGTTACCTTTAGTACTTCCAGCCAGCTTGATGCCTTTCTTATCGACCCATCTCTTACCCAGGATTTCTCCCTTCTGCTTGCTTTTCTAGTAACAAATTCAAGCTTTGTGTATAGCCTCGTCCATCGTCTTTGGGTTGTAAAATTCGATTCTTTCCCTCATACTCAAGGGTAAACTACTAAAAAGTCTTTGTACTTTAGCTTTTTCTTCTCGAATATAAGGCACGTAATAGAGTAATGAAGTAAAACGAGTGATGAACTCGTCCATAGTTTGTTGTCCCAATCGCAGGTCATGGAACTCTCTCACCTTTTCGTCATAGAAGTGTTCGGTCAAGTATCTTTCTTTAAAGTATTTTTGAAAATTTTCCCAAGTGATAGTCTATTCACTCACTCCTTTTACCATCTTAAGCTCTTCCCACCATAGGGTGCCTTTCCCCCGCAATTGGAAAATGGCCAACCTTGCCTTAAGATTGTGATCATATTCATACCGCTGAGAATATTTGTTCATGTTAATTAACCATGCCTCAGCTACCTTCTCTTTTTCTCCATCAAAGTGTGGCGGTTTGATCTTGCAGAATTCCCCTTGCAACTCTATCTGTTGCCTTTTTTATGTCGGTTGTTTGGAGGCATTATCAGATTGTTCCTCCTCCCTTCCTTCTAACTCTTCAGTTTCTGTGTTTTGATTTTGTTCCCCTGACATCCTTTGCTGCTCAGCACTGGGGTTCAGTGGTTGCTGATTTTGCTTATCAGATAGGCTCTTTATGATTCTCTCATGTTCCATTGTTAACCTTGCATTATCCTCCTGCAATCGGGCCATTTCATTTTTCAATTCCTGCACTGTCTCCAAAATCACAAGATTTGTATTGCGAGCCTCCTCTCCAAGTTGTACACATATCTCAGGGTTATTCTCTGCAGGTCCCTGTCCCACTACAAATTTGCGTGACGCACTGTCTACTCTCCTCATATTGTCAATTTTTCTTCCTGTACTTAAACATAAAAATAACAGGTGAGCTTTTTAACTGCTCAATAGAGATGGAAATAAATTATATTCAATCTATATATTAACTTCAATTCCTAAAGGCCAAAGTTTTTGATATTGGGCTCTGATACCACTTGTAATATGCCCACGGATTAACCTACGTAATAGTAAATATATATTTTTTTATCGTAACCATAGCCTATAACACCCTTGCATGCTTCTGAACGTAAGTGTGTCAACCATAATACCCCTTACGCACAAGCATGATGTTGGAAATGGCAAGAGTGAAAATATCTTGTATTTTATGTTTGCAATTGGTAATATTCTACGGAGGGCAGAGTATTATCTGCCATATTTAATGCTGGAAACATTGGCGCCTTACATCGGGCATGGGCATTTACTTCTGCCGGCTCAGTCACGTGATGGGGTATGGTCTTTATGCTCTCTGCTTCCACACCCTCGGAAGCCTCCCCACATCGACGGTTTGGATGCAAGGATGCCCATCTGAGAGTGTAGTTGGCTCGATATGCATCTACCTAGCTAAACATTCCATAGAGGATTCCGGAAACACTTGTTCTCAGTCCTACTACAACTGCATCTCCCTTCGGGGACCGAACATATCTAGAACTTCTTCCTGTCGATGCATGGTTATGGCACCAAGGCTTGCCATGCTCTAGATCGTTTGGGACTGAGTTATTAACAATGGCTACTTGTGGTAAGAGTGCACCGTGTTATCTTTAAGCTTTTCATTGATTTCCTACACCCTTTACTGTATTCCTTTGCTTTTTGTTGGCCCGATAATTCTAATATGCTTCAGGCCTGTCACTGTTTCTATGGTTGAGGAACGCAGATCTTACCCTAGCAGGATATGCACGGGTGTGGGTGTAAATGCCTAATTTTTTCCTAATCCTATACTCTTAGAGCTCGTTTAAGAAGTAAGTCCTATGAATTTCTCGCTTGCTATTTGTAAACTTAAACATGTTGCTACTAGAATTGAAGGGTTCTCATTTTCTCTATTGGTTAGTAAAGGCCCTTGGGCCCAGTTCCTTATGGATTCTCCTCTACTTATTGTACAAAGTTTTCTTGGACAGGTTTTGAGCCTGGCAGGTCTGCCTCGCTCATACAAACTTCGGGAAACCATCCCTCACAATGGTTTAAGAACTGTTAACTATATATTTCTTTTAACGACGAGCCCTTGAGCTCTCTTATGCAAATTTTATGTAATTAATCCACCGTTGACTGAACTATTCGAGTTATTCCCTTGTTACTATCTTGAGGCTCCCTACGGCTTTCAGGGTTAGACGTGCACATTTATTTAAATTTGTTCCAGTCCTTCTGCTGGTTGAGGGAATGGGTGCCTTCCCTGTGGCACATCACTGTATTTCTTATTATTTTGTTTTACATTAACCCTCGTTAGGGTTCATAAGCTATGGAATTGTCATTTTATAACTATGACGATGCATTTTTTGTAATTTTATATAAATATACACTGATCTGTACATTCCTCAATTTGTCTGTTCATTTCATGTAGCATTATACACTATATTACTTGCCACATGATAGCTAAGATTATATGCTTCAACAGGTTTATGTGTTTGGCAACGATTATAAGCCTGGTTCTCCCGCTACTAGATTCTTGTTTCGTATATGCCACAGGTTCACTACATGAATTCGTCCCAGGTCAATAGTTTTATGCACTCTCTTTAATTTACTTGTTCCCATGTGGAGCCAAGATTTTTGTACAATTACCTCGCTACGTTATATATGTGTATTTATGTTTACAATGCTGTCTTATAGATTTTTACCAACATGCCATTAGGAGCGCTTAGACTCTGGTCATGAAGTTGACATACCCTCACGGTTGCGACTTGCCCTCAAAGAGTTTCTTTAAGATTAATTATAATTTTCATTTTGTGAATTTTTCCGAGTTCTGATTTTCCAGAAGTTAATCTTTCTTGCTTGTCTATGTTTCACAGCTTGTGAAGGATTTGGAGAGAGATAAACTGTTGATCTCTCTATTTATTTATGGAATATATTTTGTTTCATTGTGATGACATTTCATTTCGAGAACTCTGTATTTATGGTGAGTCTCTAAGTTGACTGTTTTTTTCCAATTTTCTATAATCCTTTAAAGGATTTTAAAAGAAACAAAATACAAAACCCTGCACTAACTACTAAACCCTTGCAAGAGTAAAAGTTTCTTTAGGAGGTCGAGCTTACCATTGCATAGTTTCCTGTCCTAGTTCCTTGTAAGAAATTCTCCCACCTCCCTTACACAATATAAGAGGAAAGAAGAAAAGAAAATAACATTATAAAACTTCAAAATTATTACCAATCCAGGGGTTGCTTCCTACCTGGAGTTTTCTAGTTGAAATGTTGTTTCTGATAGTCACCCGAAACTGGGTCTGGAGTTCCTTGGTAAAAAAGTTGTTTCTAAAAATCACCCGAAACTGGGTCTATTGTCCTTCAAGCCGCTCGACCATGAGATTCGTCCTTCAGGACCAAAATCTCCCCCCTTGCTTCTTGCTAGACCTCAGTCTTCCACAAGTTGCTCGTACAACGAGTAGGACTATCTGGTCATCACCAGACTTAGCCACCTTTTCTTTCTTCCTTGGATTTTTCCTCTACCTGTCACTACAGTGCAGATTTCTCCTCCCCTCCTTCCTTTTCTCTGGAAACTTTTCCAGTTAGGGGAGGTAGTTAGGGTTGCTTCCACAACAACTATCTTTCCACCTCAAGAGGATAATTTCCTCCTTGAGAATTTCCCCATTTAAGGAAAACACCCCTCACATTTAATCACGAAAACAATTTTTATTTAAAATTTTAAATAGATGATAATAACAGGTTCAGTTTATATTTACCACAGTAAATCAAATATTTACATTTTTATCCCGGGGCATTACATGAATAGAATGGAAAGTAAATTTACATTTTAAATTTTATGTATAAAATAATAAAGTAATAAATAACATGTAAAAAATTATGTAGTTACAAATGGTATAGTAAGATTGGTATGCTTAGTAAATTTGCATGCTACATGTTTTATATAAAAAGCAATAAATTAAATTTACATGTTCAATTTTATATTAAAGTTTGGTAAAATATTATAATCTTGCACTTATTTTTTTTCATATTAAATTTAAATTATGACAGAGAAGGTAAGTTCTATTTTTTAAAAATTGCAATAAAACTAGTTTACCAACTAATCTTGTTTTTTTGGAAACCTTCTACAACTAATGAGAATTAACATGGAATTGTGTCTTAATGTAGTAGAAAAGTATACTTAGAAATTATAATTAAAAACTTATTCCCTTCCATAAAGAATTATTGGTCAAATTAGTAGCAAAACAGAGTTAGAATTAAGAATTTGTTCTCTTCAACAAAATTTTTTGGATCAGTGCATATACTAAACACTTTTGGAATACAGGGAATTGTAACTTTTATATTAAAAAAATGCAAATATATTTAAATCACATTTTTGTTTTTATTCTCATGATTTTTTTATGATATCTATAACCAGGTTGGAGTCTAGTGATTATCTAGATTGTATATCATTGCAAAACAAGGATCACTGGTGTAGAATTCAAATAGAGGGGCTCATTTCCCATAGTCAACCAGAAAGGTTGGGCACTGCCACATATTGTGTAATAAATTTGGATAAGATAGGACACATAACAAATTGGAATTAAATGAAAACTATTATTTGTTATTTGTGGTCAAATATTTTTTCTTAGTTGTTAATAGACATGTAAATATTAATTTCCTTGTATCTATCCAATTATCACTCTAGTGATAGTTTTGAAATTTTTCCTGGCCATGTTTGCAATTTTCTACTAGATTCCTAGGAATTAATGTGTTTTAGTTTCACATAGACTGCCATGTTTTTAATTCAATTGTAAGTAATCTCCTAAATAGGATTTTATGCATTGTTTCTTTTGTATTCTCTATAGTTTGAAATTTTTTGTTTTTCAAAATATGTACAAATATAGTTCAATGAATTTGAATGACTTTTTTTTTTCTTGTGAACAGGATACTTGGAGACCCTCTAAAGGACATTGATGGCACCTAGATCAAAACTTCCTTAATTGAAATATCTTGAAAGAAAAAATGATGGGAAATTTTATTGCAAGTTCTACAATAATACTTGTGAGACATCAGTGACTTGAGCAAGAGATCATTTTCTTGGCATTATGGGTGGAACTAATGGAGGAGTGGCAGCATGTACTAAAATTGATAAAGATGTGAAGAAAAGTTTAAGTGAAGAAGCCAATGCTCATAAGCAAGGAAACGTAGTCCAATAAGCAAGAAAATAAAGAAAACAAGATACACTCATGGCAAGAGAAAATGTTATTAATTCAACACCAAGCTCTTTCCCACCATTTGTGGCATCTACAACATCTTCTATGCCATATGGATCACAAAAAGAACCTACTTTACCAGACGTTGATCCAACACAAAAAACATTGGAGAAAGCATGGAAGCCATTAGAGCAAAATGAGGTAGATGATGCAGTTTATGATTTTTTCATTGGTTGTAATATCTCTTTCAACTCTATCAAAAGCTCATTATTTCATGATATGTTAAAAAGATCGGCCATTTTGGTCCCTCCTATGTTCTTCCCAACTATGAAAGTCTTAGGACCAAAGGAATTGATAGGAGCAAACAACTAATAGAGGAAATAGTTAAACCAATAAGGGATTCATGGGCTATTTGTTGATGTACTTTAGTTAGTGATGGTTGGATTGATCGCCAGTCTAGACCTCTTGTGAACACACTTGCTTGTTGTCCCTAGGGAGTGATCCCATTGTCCACTATTGATTGTATGGACAAAACAAAGACTACTGAATATTTTTTTTAGATACTAAAGGAGACCATATTATTTATAGGAGAGGACAACGTAGTCCAAGTTGTCACTGATAATGCATCCAATTGTGTTCGTGTTGATGAGCTATTGATGGACCATTTCCCTAAGTTGTTTTCGACACCTTGTGCAACACATTGTATTGATCTAGCCCTTCATGACATTGGTAAAATAGGGTGCATGTAAATATATCTCAAGAAAGGCAACTAGTCAAATTCATTCTTGACCACCAACTGAGTTTGATTATATTTAGAAAATACAAAACTAGGAATCTACTGAGACCAGGTGACACTAGATTTGTCACCCATTTTGTTGCACCGCAAAGGGTGGTAGAGCAAAAAGTTGCATTACAATCATTTGTATGCAATGAAGAGTGGGTGAACTCTCCTTTGTCAAGGTCAGAAGGTGGTAAAATAATAGAGAAAACAATCTTCAATCAAATGTTTTGGTCATGTGCAGAAAAAATCATCTCTATTTGTGAGCCTATTGTACAAATATTGAGGATGGTGGACTCTAATGCTGCATGTATGGGTTTTGTATATGAAGGGATGGATAGGGTAAGAGAACACATATCATTGATATGTAAGAATGATAGTTTAGTATATAATCCAATATGGAGAATTGTGGAAAAGAGGTAGTGTATGTTGCATACGCCATTACATGTTGTGTGGCTTTTTCTATCACCTAATTTCCTAAGGATAGAGATATCATGGAGGGATTTTATAGTTGCATGGAGAGGATGTATCATGATCCTGAGATACAATATAAAATACGAATACAATCAATATCATATAGGCAAGGAACTGGTCATGCTTTCACTACAGCTAGGGCACTACGAGATATGCACCATCCAGAGGTCACCCCTACTCAATGGTGGTTTCTCCATGGATATGAGACACCTCAACTACAAACATTTGCAGTCAAGGTGTTGAGTCAGGTATGTAGGCATCATAATTATTTATACTTTGTATGTATATTTTCAAATTATTCCATGTAAATTATTGTACTAATATAATATTATTTTCATGTAAACAAATAGGTCACTAGTCCATCAGCATGTGAAAGGAGTTGGAGCACTCATGAGTTCATCCATAGTAAGAAAAGAAACCATTTAGGAGCTAGCAAATTGGTAGATTTGGCTAGCATTCATTGCAATTTACACTTGTGGTTGAAATATTTGGAGGGGAAGAAAACAACTTCAAATATAGTACGAGAGGTTCCCCCTATTTTTAATGCATCTAGTGCAACCTCACAATCACCAATTGTGGGATCGTCTTCTATGTCCACACATCACATCAATGAGAATGATGTCTTGCTCAAAGACATTATAGATGAGAGTGCTAGCAGTGATAATGACTCTCTCATGAGTGAATACACTAATGTGGATGAGGAAAACGGAGATGAGATGACCTACACACCTTAAGATAATTTTGGCCCTTCATTTATGGTCATGACGATAAATTTTTTATTTCTATTAGCATTTTGTATAAGCACATAAGTCTTAAACTATGTTTTAACTTTTTGACATTTTATGATTGAATTGTTCTAATTTGACATATTATGATTCTTAGTTTCTTTATTGCATTATTTTATAAGGTTTAAAGGTGTTTATTTTATAAGTAACATTGCTTTTTAACTATAATACAAAATGATCATGAAGTAAATGATCTAAATTCATATTTGAATCTTAAATTGGATGTCATTGTTATTGCCTTTAAAGAAGATTCTCTAGAAGTTTTTAAATATCTACAAAAAAATACCCTTTAAGAGTTTTATCAGTGTTTGTAGATGGCATGTACATTTTCAAATAGATCTATTTAGTGATTTAGAGATAAATTTCATGGTATTTAGAGATCACTTAAATCATAATTTTAATATCCAATATCTCAATTTTTAAGTTGAACTCTAGTTTTGTGTCTTGTGACTCATATTATTAGATTTTACTTTTACATGTTTTTCTAGTCTGGAGTAATAATTAATTTGATGCATTTTGATCTTCATTATTTCTAAGTTGTTTTAGAGAGAAGCGGTCTATAACATTTTAAATGGGAGAAGTTAATTTTGGAAATAAGTAAACATAAATATACTTGGTAGAGAAAGATTAAATGAATTTTCATATAATGATTGTTTATTTAAATTTAAAAAAAACAAATTAAGTATGTGTAAGATATATAATGTCGAATTTCTTACGTATTGAATTTTATAGGGTCTAATTTTTTCCGTATTGAATCGAATTAGAATTCGGTAACTATGTGTAAAAATAAGGAAAGGTCTAGTTTACCCTAGTCCATCTTAGTTTCCAACTCTTGCACACTCTCTCCTGAGTAGGGATTTCATTTGACCGGCCATGGGTGATTTGCATAGCTACCAAGTTCAGCTGTATTGGGTAGAAAATTTTGAAAGTACCACAATACAAAATTGTGTTCGGCTGTGAATTCGTAAACTGGAATTCGATACGGTTTTTTTTTAAATATTTTTTTATATTCAAAAAAATATTATGATAAATTGTAAATATTATGATAAATTAAAACACCTAGCTGTTAGGGCCTTTAGGATTTAATTAGAAAATAGTATGTATAATGGTTAATAATAAATTCCTTAACAAAAATACTAAATTCCTTTTATAAAATTTTATAAAATATATAATTTCCAATTTTTTCTATTTGAATTTCATACTTTTTCTCTTCCTCACTAGTAATGAAATCCAAACCATGAATTAGGGTTTGAGTATGCTTCACCTCTCCTGCATGTTTTGAATTGAGTAGAATGTCTACCCTTCAACTGCGCTAACAAAATCTACAGTGTAAATAGCTCCTTGAAAATATGCTTTCATTAGCATCCATGTGATACCCCTAGAATATTGTAAATACTTTATTTACCGTAGTAAAAAAAAAACAAACTAAAGGATGATGGTTATTTGAATTAAATAATATTTTTAATTATTGGAAATGGAAATTGTTTTAAGCATCAAAAGAACTGGCAACTTCGGAGGAGGGAAGTTGGAAAAGACAATTGCTGGAAATGCAACCCTAACTACCTCCCCTAAGTGTGAGTCTCCAAGGAAAAGGAGTGAGGGGAGGAAAAATCGTGCTAAAAGGTCAGACGGTAATGATGAAATGCTAAGTCTGGTGATGACCATATAGCATGCACATTGCGTGCAACGAACTTGCAGAGGATAGTGACCTTGCAAGTAAGCTCGGGGGGAGATACAGTCGAGAAGGACGTATCTCATGGTTGGGTGGTACAAAAGACAAAGGATAACAAAGGAGAACCTCTATAAAGGTGCACTGCTTTCTTAGCAGGAATCAGGTAAGTGGACTTTCCTGCAAATTGTAGTTATTGAAATGAATTGATTAGGTACTTATTGTGCTCGTAAACAGTTAAGAGTTGTAATTCTTATCTGGAAATTGTTGTTGTTAAATAAAATGATTAGGTACCTATTGTACTAGTAAACAATTAAGAGCTGCAATTCTTATTTAAAGTTGAAAACTGTTAGCATTAGAATTATTACACTTACAGATGAAGTCTGTGAGGAATGGGGTTTAATTATTAAATGGAATCTGGAACTTTAACCTTTTCTGAAGTCATTTAAATGGTTCCAATGTACAGGAAAAACCAAACTTTAGTGATGGCCCTAACGTGCATGCTCCCTGTTGTAACGAGCCTTTATAACAAACTCTAACACATAGGGTTATTACTGTTCAGCCAACTCCTTTTATATCAGAATGCAAGAGTTTGGTGTCTATCCGATCTGCTTTGTTGAGTGTGATACCATATCTAACTGAAACCAAATATGGCAGCCCGTGCAGTATAGGAGGGGAGAACGGTTGTAAGATTTGGAAACATCCTGTTAAATTATTCAAAAAGGGAAACTGGGAAACCTATACAGAATTTAATCTTTTACTATAAAAACCATGTGAGCATGACAATTTTGTTATAGACTATTACAAATAAAACTAGAAAGACATCGATATTGTTCCGTAGTGATAAACCCCAAATTGTAACTAGGTTTTGAGTCGCCAAATGAAATTTCAGAGTATTAAACACAAAAAGGGACTCGTTGCTATGAAAACAAGAATGCTGGTAAAATCATAGTAAGTTATTCTTTACAGGAAGAGAAAAATAGTAACTGTTTCGAACAAACTAATAACATGGCAAACGCGGGAGTAAAATGACGCATTGAGAGAATTCATGTACAGAAGCAGTAAATGGTTGCCTGCTTTAGTTACAAAACTTACATACAACTCAAATGGAATAACAGGAAACAGCTACAACTTCAAGAAAGGAAGGCAGTTAAACTATGGAACGATAGTCCATCCAGCCTTAGAGACAATCAATAATTACAGAACCAGCTTAATCGCAGTCACAGAATAACAACAAAATTATATACCTAAGCAAGAATAATTGTAGGAAAAATAAATATATAGGGACGAACAGAAGTATCCATTCAAACTGCGATATCAATCCCAACACATTTCTAGACAGCAGAGAAAAAAAGATTATATGTAGATAACTGAAATCCAGGGTAATTGTTACGAAAGCCCATGGCCCTTCATAAATATAGGCGAACATTTTAAGCTCTGAGTTTTAGCAAATAGTGAAGAATAAGCTAGAATGGCTAGGCCATGGCCGATGTTAAATTATAAACTTATGAGCTGCAAGAGGAAAATTACTCTGATGTGGCCTCAAAACATAGGACCGCAGGGAGCCCACAACATGCAATAGAAAACCCTACCTTATCACTATCAAGGCCTATGCTAGAGAACAAAAACCTATAATAAAAAAGAAGGAACTGCATTTCCAAAACTGGAGTGAAATTTCTAGAAAGCTTTGGGCTCCTTCCATGCCTTGGCCAAAGTTTTAATTTCATATAATGCTTACCTGGGACAAAACGCCCAACAACAATTCATGGGAAGGGTTGCATACTTGGAAAGTTCTGGAAACCAGCTTCATCTCCTTTTTCCCTGCAAGCAGAAGCCGAGATTAACGATTCTGTGCATAGAAAGCAAGTTTTGTAGAAAAAAATATGATATGCACTAACAATCAAATGGGAAGGAGCACAAACCTGGTATGTTGCAGAACAAACCAAGTGCCGAAGGAAGCCTTAGCTCCACGCTCATAACCCTCACGGCTTGCCATCCATCAACGATGAGTGGTCGCAGTTCAAAGGAGAAACAAACAAACATAATCATTCACAAAATAACAAAGGTAAGAATGATGTGCATCTGCATAGAGGTGGTAGAAAAGCCTCCCACAAGGAGCTTGGCCGTTGGATTGGCCTCTATATTCCTCCTCTGTTGATGAGGTGAGGAATCCAAGGTTGCAGTCACCAAAGTTCCATCTGCCCGTGCCACGTCAAACAGGGCGGAGCAAGGATTAAATGCAAGCAAAGAACGATAAGACAATAAACGTATCGGAATGTAATATATGAAATGTGGGAGGAACGGAAGAATTAAAGTGTAGTAACTACAACTGTTAGTATTAAGTGTCAAACACAAATGCTAATGGAGACTTTAGTTTTAGTGTTAAAACGAAAACCAAACCATAGCCAAGTTCCAGGGATTAGTATGTCAGCAAGGTGCTTGCCACACATTCAAAAAAATGTGTAATTAAAACATGGTAAGACTTAAGGTCTAAGTCTGAGTAAGAAATTTATAACGGATCAGTTAAGTGCTTGTACTATTTATAAAAAACAAATTATTGTACACTTATGTAACTATGGGAGTGTTACAAGTGGTATCAGAACCCGGTTTCAAACACTGTGGCCTCTAGGGGAAAGGATAAAAAAAACAAAAGAGATTGAAATCATTTTATTCCCATTTCTATGTTGTAAGTTAAAAATAAAAAAATTAAAGTATTAACCCTCCTTCTGCTACTCTTACCTTATGTTAAGAACAGGGAAGCAGCAGATCGCCAGCATGAGAAGAGCAGACAGTGTTTCACGTAGGTTGGTGGTAGGTCATGGACGTGTAATAGGCCCTGAGAATAACCCGGAACTATGGGTACAACTTGGAGAAGAGGCACACAATATGAATCTTGTAATATTAGAGACACTACAGGAGTTGAAAAATTAAATGGCCCGATTGCGGGAAGATAACGCAAGGTTAACTCTAGAACAACAAAGGATTATAAAGAGCCTATTTGACAAACAAAATCGGCAACCACTGAATCCCAATGCTAAGCAGGAAAGAGTGTTGGAGGAGCGAAATCACCAAACAGAACCCAAAGAGTCAGAAGGAAGGGAGGAAGAACGGGAAGAGCGATCTAATAATGCCTCCGAACGACACACCTCAAAAAGGCAACAGATAGAGCTGCAAAGGGAGTTTCGTAAAATCAAACTGCCATACTTTGACGGAGAATTGGAGGAAGTAGCTGAGGCATGGTTGATTAATATGAATAAATACTTCCAGCTATATGAGTACGACCACAACCTCAAGGCACGGTTCGCCATTTTCCAATTGCATGGAAAAGCCACCATGTGGTGGGAAGAAGTGAAGATTGTAAAAGGAGTAAGTGAACATAGCATAATGTGGGAGAAATTTCAAAGATACTTTAAAGAAAGATACCTGACCGAGCGTTTTTATGATGAAAAGGAAAGAGAATTCCATGACTTGTGACTAGGACCACAAACCATGGACAAATTTATCACTCGTTTTACTTCATTACTTCGTTATGTGCCTTATATTAGAGAGGAAAAGGCTAAAGTACAGAGGTTCGTTAGTAGTTTACTCTTGAATATGCAGGAAAGGATTGAGTTTGACAATCCAAAGACAATGGATGAAGTAATACGTAAAACAAGGCCTCCAGTGCATTGTTAGGGTTGTGGTGGGCCTCACTCCATTAAAAATTATCCTCAACAGAAGGGAACCGAACAGGTTTCCCAGATCCACAAAGCATCGACAGTTGGCGATGTACAACGTATTCTACCCAGGATTAATGCTGCCTTGGAAGATCGCCAGTTGGAGTACCAGCCAACCATGGTGGAATTCGAAGGTAAAATTTCAGACCTTATTGTAAGTGTTTTAATTGGTCCTGGAGCCACATTAAGTTATATTAGCCTTAAGGTTGTAGAGCATTGTAAATTACAACCTATTAAATTTAAGAACCCTTGGCTCATACGGTTGGCTACAGGGGCAAAGAGACGAGTGCTTGCTAAGGTCAATAACTGCCCTTTAATGATATCAGGACTGCTAGTGTTGGCAGATTTAAATTTGCTTCCCCTTGGTTCGTATGATGTTCTAATTGGTATGGACTGGTTAGAAAAACACTGGTCCATAATCAACTGTAAAACAAAGACTATTTACTACAAATATGAGCTTGGAGCAAGGCAAGATATGCAAGGGATTAAGCAACCAGTGCAGGTTCGACCAATAACCACTTCTCAATTAGCAAAATGCATTAGGTAGGGATGTCAGATTTATGCCATCCAAGTGGGCTATGCTAACTCAAAAGACAAGACAACCATATTGGAAAATATTCCGGTGATATAAGAATTTGCTGATGTGTTTCTGAAAGAAATTCTCGGACAACCACCTAAGAGAGACATAGACTTTACTATTAAATTGGTGCCAGGGGAAACCCTAGTATCCCGAGCAGCTTATAGATTGAGCAAACTAGAATTGATAGAGCCAAAAATGTAGTTACAGGGACTGTTAGACAAAATCTACCTTCACCCCAGTGTGTCCCCCTAGGGAGCCCCGGTATTGTTCATTAAGAAAAAATACAAGACCCTTCGAATGTGTGGATTATTGTCAGTTGAATAAATTGACGATCAATAATAAGTATTCTTTACCCCGGATTGATGAACTTTTTAATCAAGTAAAAGGAGCAATGGTATTCTCCGAGATTGATTTGCGATCAGGGTATCACCAAATCAGGATTAAGGAGGAAGGCATAGCTAAGACTGCTTTTAGAACAAATATGGACATTACGAGTTTGTGGTGCTACCCTTCGAGTTAACCAACGTGTCCACAACTTTTATGTGTTTAATGAACAACATATTTCATTAGTATTTGGATAGGTTTGTGCTGATTTTTATTGATGACATACTGATATATTCTCGAACTATGGAAGAACACAAGGAGCATCTCAGATTGGTATTACAAACCCTCCGAGAACACTGGCTATATGCCAATTTCAGCAAGTGTGATTTCTTTAAGGAACAGATACAATATTTGGACATATAATCACTAAAGAAGGGATCACATTGGACCCCGAAAAGATAAGGACCATAATGGAATGGCCGGTACCAAAGGATGTGGCAGACATCAGATCTTTCATGGGTTTAGCAGGTTATTATAGATGGTTTGTAGAGGGATTCTCAAGAGTAGTTTATCCTATCACTTCCTTACAGAAAAAGGGAAGAACTTTCAGGTGGACCCCGAATGCCAAAAAAGTTTTGAGTAGCTTAAGCATCTACTCACCACTGCACCCATTCTAAGCATAACTGATCCTAGTAAAGGCTATGTGGTGTGCACTGATGCAAGAAAGGAAGGTGTAGGAGGTGTGTTGATGCAAGAAGGGAGAGTAATTGCTTACGAGTTAAGGAAACTAAAAGAACATGCGCTGAAATACTCCACTTATGATTTAGAGTTGGCATCCTTTATTCACGCTTTGAAAACGTGGCGACATTATCTTATGGGAAGGAAATTTTTATTATTGATAGATCACCATAGTCTGACCAATTATTTTAGCCAGCCCACCTTAAATGCCAGGCAAGCATGGTGGGTGGATTTCCTAAGTGGTTTTGATTTCGAAATCAAGCATATGAAGGGGAAAGAGAATCGGGTGGTGAATGTTTTAAGTCGAAAATTGCAATATCTATATGAGACTTCCTGTAGCGAATGAAGCCCCTTCGAGGAGATGATTAAACAAGCACCATAACAAGATATTGTATATCAGCAAATAAAACAGCAAGTACAACACTCCAACAGCAAGGAAAAACAATAAGGTTATGTTCTAGGTACTTTTGGAATGTTGTATTATCAGGATAGGTTGTATGTACCCTATCAAAACAGCAATAAAAACTTGATTTTGGATGAATTTCATAAAAGTCACTATGCGAGACATCCAAGATATCATAAAATGAATACAGCACTCCGAAAGGAATATTATTGGCCAGGCATGAAGGAAGATGTGGTTGAATACCTGGCACGTTGTCTGGAGTGCCAAAAAATTAAGGCAGAGCACCAACACCCTGCGGGACTATTACAACAATTACCCATCCCGGAATGGAAGTGGGAAACCATCTCCATGGACTTCATAACGGGTTTTCCCAAGACAAAGAAAAATAACGATTCCATCATGGTGGTGGTGGAAAAATTAAGTAAATCGGCACATTTTATACTTGTGTAATCGAATTTTAAAGCGGTGCAGATTGCCCACATCTTCATGTAGAATACCTTTAGGCTGCATGGGTTACCTAAAACAATAATCTCAGACCATGATGTAAAATTTACCTTGGCTTTTTGGAAAACATTGTTTGGACAATTAGGAACTCAGCTGAATTTCAATACAGCTTATCACCCTCAGACTGACGAACAAATAAAACGGGTGAACCAGGTGTTGGAAGACATGTTAAGGGCATACGTAATGCAGCAACTGATCAAGTCGAAAGATTATCTGCACTTGGTCGAGTTCGCATATAATAATGGCTATCATACATGATTGCAAATGAGCCCATTTGAAGTATTGTATGGGCAGAAGTGTCGCACACCCTCAAGTTGGGGTGGACTAGAACACAGATTAATGTTGGGACCTGACATGTTTAAGGAAATGGAGGAAATAGTTAAGAAGGTATGGTCTAATTTAAAAGCAGCTCAAGATAGGCAAAAAAACTTTGCTGACTGGAAAAGGAAGTTTAAAGAGTACCAAGTCGGTGATCATGTGTATGTGAGAATTCGAGCAAAAAAGAGCACATTACAATGGAGCAGGTGCACTAAGCTGGCACCTCAATTTTGTGGACCATTCCAGGTCTTAGCAAGAAATTGATCGGTGGCTTACCAAATCGCTCTGCCAAGTCACCTACGAGTCCACAATATCTTTCATGTCTCAATGTTAAAAAAATATGTTTATTATCGTAAACATGTAATCAGATGGTAGGATATATAGGTGAGAATTATCTTTGGTAGTTTAGTCTAAATGTTTTCTTTTAAAAGAAACTAAATCAGGATGTTTCTTGTTGCAGGTCGAATCAGAAGGAGAAATCTTGGTCGAACCGCTGAACATCCTCGACCAGAGAGTAGTGTTGCGGAAGCGAGCTATTGCCCAAGTTAAAGTGCAGTGGCAGCACTTTGGGCCTGATGAGGCCACCTAGGAAGATGCTGAACTCATGAAAAAGGCTTACCTAGGATTGTTCATAACTGAAGGACATCGAGACGATGTCCAATTTCAAGAGGGGGAGATGTGATACCCCAAGAATATTTTAAATACTTTATTTACCATACTGAAAAAAAAGACAAACTAAAGGATGATGGTTATTTGAATTAAATAATATTTTTAATTATTGGAAATGTAAATTGTTTTAATCATCAAAAAATCTTGCATCTTTGGAGGAGGGAAGTTGGAAAAGACAGCTGTTGGAAATGCAACCCTAACTACCTCCCCTGAGTGTGAGGCTCCAAGAAAAGGGAGTGAGGGGAGGAAAAACCATCTAACTTTAGGAGTGAGGGGAGGAAAAACCGTGTTGAAAGGTCAAACGATAAGGATGAAATGCTAAGTCTGGTGATGACCAGATAACATGCACATTGTGTGCAACGAACTTGCGAAGGATAGTGACCTTGCAAGTAAGCCGGGGGGGAGATACAATCGAGAAGGACATATCTCATGGTTGGGTTGTACAAAAGACAGAAGATAACAAAGGAGAACGTCTATAAAGGTGCACTGCTTTCTTAGCAGTAGTCAGGTAAGTGGACATTCCTGGAAATTGTAGCTATTGAAATGAAATGATTAGGTACTTATTATGGTCGTAAACAGTTAAGCGTTGTAGTTCTTATTTGGAAATTGTCACTGTTAAATAAAATAATTAGGTACCTATTGTGCTAGTAAACAGTTAAGAGTTGCAATTCTTATTTAAAGTTTAAAACTGTTAGCATTAGAATTATTACATTTACAGATGAAGTCTAGGAGGAATGGGGTTTAATTATTAAATGGAATCTGGAACTTTAACCTTTTCTGAAGTCATTTAAATGGTTCTAATTTATAGGAAAACCCAATTTTAGTGATGGCCCTAACGTGCATGCTCCCTGTTGTGACTAGCCTTTATAATAAACTCTAACACATAGGGTTATTACTGTTCAACCAACTCCTTTTATATTAGAATGCAAGAGTGTGATACCATATCGGACTGAAACCAAATATTGCAGCCCATGTTGTATAGGAGGGGAGAACAGCTCTAAGATTTGGAAACATCGTGTTAAATTATTCAAAAAGGGAAACTGGGACACCTATATAGAATTTAATCTTTTATTATAAAAACCATCTGAGCATGACAAGTGTGTTATAGACTATTACAAATAAAACCAGAAAGACATCAATATTGTTCTTTAGTGATAAACCCCAAATTGTAACTAGGTTCTTAGTCGCCAAATGAAATTTCACAGTATTAAACACAAAAAGACACTCGTTGCTATGAAAACAAGAATGCTAGTAAAATCATAGTAATTTTTTCTTTACCGGAAGAGAAAAACAATAACTGTTTCGAACAAACTAATAACATGGCAAACACGGGAGTAAAATGACGCATTGATAGAATTCATGTACAAAAGCGGTAAATGGTTGCCTCCTTTAGTTACAAAACTTACATACAACTCGCATGGAATAACATGAAATAGCTACAACTTCAAGAAAGGAAGGTAGCTAAACTTTGGAACGATAGTCCATCCAGCCTCAGAGAATCAATAATTACAGAACCAGCTTAATAGCAGTCACAGAATAACAACAAAATTATATACCTAAGCACGAATGATTGCAGGAAAAATAACTATATAGGGACGAATAGAAGTATGCATTCAAACTGCGATATCAATCGCAGTACGTTTCTAGATAGGAGAGAAAAAAGATTATCTTTAGATAACTGAAATCCAAGGTAACTGTTAAGAAAGTCCATGGCCCTTCATAAATATAGGTGAACATTTTAAGCTCTGAGTTTTAGCAAATATTGAAGAATAACCCATAATGGCTAGGCCATGGCCGATGTTAAATTAAAAACTTATGAGCTGCAAGAGGAAAATTACTCCGATGTAGCCTCAAAACATAGGACTATAGGGAGCCCCGAGCATACAACAGAAAACCCTACCCTAGCACTATCAAGGCCTACGCTAGAGAATACAAAGCTATAATAACAAAGAAGGAACTGTATTTCCAAAACTGGAATGAAATTTCCAGAAAGCTTTGGGGTCCTTCCATGCCCTTGGCCAAACTTTTAATTTCATATAATGTTTACCCAGGACAAAATGCCCAGCAATGATTAGCGGCAATGGTTGCATACTTGGAAACTTATGGAAACCCCAGCTTCATCTCCTTTTTTCGTACAATCAGAAGCCGAAATTAAGGATCCATGCATAGAAAGCAAGCTGTGTAGACAAAAATACTATACGCACTCACAATCAAATGGGAAGGAGCACAAACCTGGTCTGTTGCAGAATAAACCAAGCGCCGAAGGAAGCCTTAGCTCCGTGCTCATAACCCTCACGGGTTGCCATCCATCAACATTGAGTGCTAGCAGTTCAAACGAGAAACAAACAAACAGAATCAATCGCAAAAGAGCAAAGGTAAGCATGATGTGCATCCACAGTGAGGCGGTAGAAAAGCCTCCCGGAAGGAGCCTGGCCGTTGGATTGACCTCTCTATTCCTTCTCCGTTGATGAGGTGAGGAATCCAAGGTTGCAGTCACCGAAGTTCCATCTCCCCGTGCCACATCAAACAGGGCAGAGGAAGGATTAAATGCAAGCAGAGAACACCATAAACGTATCTGAATGTGATATATGCAATGTGAGAGGAACAGAAGTATTAAAGTGCAGTAATTACAGCTATCAGTATTAGGTGTCAAGCACAAATGCTCAGGGAGACTTTAGTTTTAGTGTTAGAACGAAAATGGAACCATAGCCAAGTTCAAGGGATTAGTACGTCAGCAAGGTGCTTGCCACACATTCAAAAAATTGTGTAATTAAAACATGATAAGACAGAAGGTCTAAATCCCAGTAAGAAATTTATAATGGATCAGTTAAGTGCTTGTACTCTTTATAATTTCTTTTTTACGGTACAATTATGTAACTATGAGAGTGTTACAATCCCTAAGAAAGGCTAAAACTACAAGGAGAGATTTAGGTAAAATCTACAATGTAAACAATTTCTTGAAAACCTGCTTTCATTAGCATTCACTGGAAAGGCTAAAACTATAAGGAGAGATTTAGGTCGTTTTAGCTATTAATTAATAAAGTTGTTATTTTTCATTTTTAAGGTAAAATTTAGAATTTGAGAATGTGTATTTTTTAAATATATGGTAATATAGATATTTTTTCTAATTTTAAAAATAATTTAATTTTAGAAAATCTATATTTTCTAATTTTTTAAGTTTTGTATTTTAGGTAGTATAATTTTTCCCTACCCAATCTATTGGAATTCGTATTCCAATTCAAATTCGGTAATTATGATGATTTATCCGTCAAATACAAATAAGAAAATTGTAAAACAGTTAAAAATCTTTTCGAAACTGTAAATACTGATGAAGAGGTGTGAAAACTGTAAAATTCGACGAGCCTGTCTTTTGAAATTCCCACCCTGTCTGAGTAAAGAATCGTGTTCAATAACATAGAGATATTGATTGTTCTCAATGAAGTTTCTTGGGAATCGAGCGGGTTCCTTCCGTCTCTACCTCTAGGTTATTTAGGTAACGGTCGCTGCAACGACGTTCAGGATAATCACCCTCTGACTACTTTATTATCAACTCTAAATATTATTACCGGTTTAATGGGTTATTGTTTAATCCTTGAATAATCATTTCCGTGGACTCCTACACAGGACCGACATGATTGTTCGAGTCGGAGTCATGTGCGTCCTCGCGAAAGGAGGCCTCGCAGACTGAAACAGTTCGAGTAAACGACAAATGCCACTACACAGCAACAGAGACCATTGGAAACTATTTCGAGGATTGCTTCTTTGTTTGATAAAATTATCTGAAAACAAGGCATGTAAACTTCGTTATATTTGAGGACAAAGTTATCAAAGGTAAACCCCCCTGCATACGTTTGGAGGAGTGGGAAGACATTTTTTTGCATCTGCAGCTTAGGATGCCATCTCTGCATATAGATATATATGTAAACTTTCTACAACGAAATATCCGACGCATCTGTACTTATCTAAAATCCTGTAGTGACATTAACTGTGAGGGAATGTTTGAATGGTATGCTGGTGTGATAAAACCGAGTGAAAGATGGATGGCTCTATTCAACTGATATTTAGTTTATAAACGTAAAAATAAGACACTTATGTTTAAAGAATAAGTCATATTGAATAATTCATGTTTAAAACATGGTACTAAAAAATACGGTTATTAGTATTAAAAGAATATATAATAAAAGAAATTAATAAAGTATTATACCTACAGATATTTCAAGATAAAAAAGCTTTGTAAACTAGACACATTAAACAAAGAAAAACCAGTTATTAAATGATCTGTCTATAATGTCCAAAATAACAGTGTGATAAGCAATTGTAAAAGCAGGAATCGTAAATATGTTAAAAAACTAGTCAATAATTATAAAAATTTTGAAGACTGTTTTTTTCCTATATATTTACAATATTTATATTCATAAAGATAGTTTTTGTTTTTCTAACTTAATTATATAAGTGCTTTTATGGTTTATATGTTTCTTTTTAAATAAGGTTTTGAATTTTAATCAATAATTATAAGTAAATAGTAAGAATTAAATAAGACATTAGAATTTTAATTAATAAGTATATATAGTTTAAGTCAGTTTAATGGTTAAGAGTACGTGTTTCCTCCTAAAAGGTTATAGGTTAGGCTCAAAACTAGATGGGGTAGAGTATGTATGACTTTCTGAACTTAGCAATCATATATTTTTAATAATGTTTAGGATTGGTTGAGATTTGACATACAGATCACTATATTTTTTTAATTTTTCAATTTAATTTAAAGCATTAAATTTGAATTCTATTTTATTTTTATTTATGATATTGATGTTTATTGTTTATTGTTTTTCTAGAATTTTAAATAATTTTTGTGAAATCTTTAATATATTATATATATAATATATATATTTCGTATCTTCATAATCACTTGGGATGTGAAAATA
>APFE030628596.1:0-20320 GCA_000404065.3 Pinus taeda | reverse complement strand
GCCGTCATAAGGCTTTTTGCACGTATTTGATGGCTGGAATTTGTCATTCCCCGTTTTGAGTGACGTGCTTGGAAGAGTAAAAAACGGATTTTTGACATTTGGAACTTTTTCCAAAACGTTTTTACGCACCAAATGTTCTTATGCGCCAAGTTTTTTCATATAACAGGGTATTTTTTGGGCAAGTTTTTTTAATTGAAAATATGTTAAATTCTAATCAGCGTTGGTATAGTTTCAACATAAATAAATATATGGAAATTTTCAACATAATTATTTATTGAATGGTAATTTTTTAATCAAAACTTTATTAGTGAAGGGTTAATTTATTATTATGAGAACATCACTCTTGAAGGGCAAAATTTTTAATATAACGTTTCTTGACGGGAAGCATAAGGATCCAAAACGTCAAAAAAAAATTGTATGACGGATAAAGAGAAATCCAAATTCCTACCCTGCTTCTAACAATTTTTCTTTGCTAGCCTAGCAGCCTGGGCCTAGCATACTTTAGACGCTTACCAGTGCTAGACATAATTAGTGGGGGGACGGGGAGGTTCACTTATTCATGAGGATCCTAGTCACTACATTTACGTGATCGATCGCCTCTCATGCTACACACAGAGATACAATGCATAGTAGCTAGTTGGTCATCCCCATTTCCAAGAAGGATGTCAAGGTGATGAACATAGTGCAATAAAGTATCAAACCTTTTGACCAAAGAGTCGAAATGATCCTTCTGATGAGGTTCAATGTCCACGAGTGTGTGCAGGTGGGTTTGGAGTCTCTCTAATCTTCTCTGAAGGATGTCAAACTACCACAACTCGATGCCCTGAGAACAAGTCTTTGCTATGACTTTTCCCATCTACATTTTCAAGTGCCACATTGTGTCCAAAGTTTTAGTATATAGGGTTTCTCGGGTTCGAGTGACACATGTATCTATCACCAAATCGACCTCCCCTCCCGAGTGACCCTCAATATTGTTTGCACTTTTCCCTGAGACTTCTTTCTATTTAACTTCCAGAATGGCCTTTCTCGCTTTTGGGACAAGGTTTGCATAAGCCTGTGCAGACTTCCAGGCCACAATCTCCATTCTTGTTCTTTTGCGAGTGATGGTTAATGAATGACCACCTCTTGGCCCTCCCTTTCTATAAAGCTTCCTATCATGATGCATACTCATGTGAGCCACTATTCTTCTTAGCACCATAACATTAAGCACCCAAAGCCTCGAGTCCCCACTACTCTGAAACTTACTAATTTCAGTCCTTATTTCCAGAACGATTTGTGATAATTGACACAGATTCATTCATGAATACCGCATCCTCCCTGGAGTCTGATTCTGCTAATATCTTTCCGTTATTGCACAATTTGAAATGGGAATTAAATGTGAGCACCGACACTTTGGTTGATAATCACTATTGTCCTTAGGGAGAGAGGATTTCATACTCAGGATTGTAGCTCCACTGTTTCCACCTCATTGGCCTTTAATATCCATGTACCACATCTTCAGATAATTCCAAAGTCACTTTTATGTAATGATCATCCCCTGAATTGATTATGAGCTACCCATTTCATCCAATTGTCGATGGTCATTAAAAATTTCTTGGGGTTTGACACCCCTAGGATGCATACCCAGCTCCACGATGTTTTTCCAAGTATGATCGCTTGTTTTCATGTCCATCTTAGCTATGCTATCACATTCATCTTTAAGTTGTCCAGGTTGGACGTCCTCTCATTCATATTCACCATAGATCGCTAACTCTTTTTCCCCCTCATTTTCTAGCATGTTTTCCAGCTTGTTGGTTGATCGACAAATGGGGCTGAAATCAATGGTCTACATGTGAGCAAATATCTGTGGATCCTCAGAATGATCTTGCTTAGGCACTAGTGCTTTGTCACGTTCCTTAATATGGAGATATATTATTTCCTTCTAGCTACCATGATTGCCAAAGTTGAGTCTCCCTCTATTGTGTAGTGGTGGATATCTGCTTTGATTAACATATCTAATCATTGTTCTAGATCTATGAATTCCACTGCATTGTTCATCGTCATTCCCAAATTCTAATAGTAGAATCTAAAGATTTTATTGGTGGTGTCCTGAATCGCCCCCCTCACACCAGCATGACCCAGGTTTCCCTTCAAGGCCCTATCAAAATTTAACTTAGAAATCATGCCAATGGTGGTGTCTAAGACGTAGTCGATCTCTGATTGCATGGTTCCTTTCTCCTATGAAGCAAAGGTTGAATCCCTTTCAGACCTAACATTTCCAGTATTCTATTTTCTTTCTTTATCGGATTATTATCTTCCTTTCACTCCCAACAACTTAGGATTGTTTCTTGTATTTGTTGTAGGATTTGGGAGATCATTGATGAAGCTGGGGAAGATTTGCCTTCGAATATCTGATGATTTCTCTCTTTCCATGTTGCCCAAATCACGAATTCAGGAGTTAGGCTCTAGGAGATATTGATCACTCTCTCTTTTAGTATTTATCCTCTCCAATTATTTAGTCTCTTGGATGTTATCTATTTGTTTGTCTGACTGCCGAAATACCTAAGTGCTATGTGGCTATCTGGTCCTAACTAGTGTTAGCCTAGTAGCCTGTACAATCCATCTGACCTTCCAACATAGATCTTTTGTTCTTCCTTTTCCTTTCTTTACCTCAGGTACACATTACCCTCTCAGTCCCCTTCCTTGCGAATAAATCTCTAAGGAGTGGTTAGGGTACATGTGAGAAATGTATAATTGAGGTTACTTCTAGATATTCACTTCTTGCGTAACTACATCAAAATCTTTAAACATAAATAATTATATACAAAAGCATTGTCTTTGTACTTCCTAATTAACTAACAGTATCAAATTTGTTGACTATGGTAATTAAATATTTACAATTTCCACAAACATCCAGTACCTCATTAGCCATAATTATAACATCTCCTTTTTCTATTATAAAATAAAATAAAAAAAATTATTAAATTTAACAAAAGTAATTTTTCCTATATAAATATATACTTATCCTAATATTTTGAAAATATATAGAAATCCTTTGAAGAAGAGATCTCTCATCCCAACCTTTGAGTATAGCAATCACATCCCACCAATACTTCCCCAGAATCCTTTCAGTTTCCAAACTTGATTCTATATTCATGTTCTTCGGTCATCAAGACCGCATTTTAGCCAAAGTTTCAGCCTCATGCCAAACCTAGCCAAAGTTTCAGCCTCATGCCAAACCTTCCAGGTTGTTCCTTTCGAATTATCTCTTTTTTCTCACCCTTTTCTCGAGTAGCTTACTGATACATTTATTTATTTTTAAAGAGTGGGAACCCTCTATAACTGAGACAAAATAAAGTTGTCATTTGAGATGTCTTCCCATACACGAAATGTTTCAGTAGGCTTTTAGCTCAGCCTTACATTTACCAAGTTTTTCTTTAGTAAAAACCACTAAAGTAAGATCCACCGTAACTCGGGTGTTAAGTGATTCTTATCACAAATTGATGTAGATAGTATTTAGTTAATATAGATGGGCTAGTGAATAATTAGGCTGTGTGAAGATATATCATATCAATCACTCTTTATGGTTATTAGGATATCTCGTATTAGCAAGTTATGGTATTGTAGATAATTCATGGAATTAAAATTTTATAATTAAATATTATTATATATATATAATGATATAAATAAAAACTTTAATAAATTTAAAATATTTAATTTTTATTATTTTTATTTTATTTATCATATTATTAGTTTTTTAATTAGTTATTTATATAAATTAACTAGAACTAGTTAAAATAATATTAAAAAACATATTAAATAGATTTTAAAAAAATTGATATTCACCCTTTTTACCTGACAGTGTTTTTACCATTAAATAGAATTGGTTGAAATACAATAACTTTATGAATTATAACAATTCTTTTATTAAATTGGAAAAGAGAAGTGAAAGCAAACAAAAAAAACTGACTACTTTTGAGACCGCCTCTATTGAGAACATCTCCTATTAATTATTTATTGTGGTTAAATTAAAACTATAAAAGCTATTACAAAATAAACGTTCGACGCAGTCATGAATGCTAGACTAGTTTAATCACACCGGGATACAATTCAAACAGTCGCTCATGGTTAATGCCAGTGCAGATTTTTACATAAATAAAAATACGTTTCAGCGTACACAACTGTGGTACTTGCACACAGTTCGATTTGAAATTCCCAATCTAAAACCGTAAAGGGTAGATATGTTGTCATGAAGGCTCTAAGTTCAGATCAAAACTTTCAGTAGTGCACTTACCATAGGGATCCAATGAAAAACTCGTTTTGAGACGGTGCTTTCCATTTTTCTCAGAGCTATTCTCCGCAGAAAGACTACCTATATCCCTCGGTGCAGCTATGAGATCCTCAGCTGTAGATAGAGAAAAGTCTTCCCATTTGAACGACGGTGTATAGGGCGATTTGCTTTTGATAACATTTTCTTTCATTGTGTTCATATCCCTGCTTTTCATATGCTGAATTCTATCCAACAAAGCAACGAATTCCTCGAAATCGTCTCCAGTACTTTCCATTGCCGTGCGCTGGCGTTTTCCTTCAAATCGATCTGTTTCATTTTGAGAGGATTCCCGTGGAACGGAACCTCCTGACTCTAACGATTCCCGTGGAACGGAACCTCCTGACTCTAACTCGAACAATCGTTTCGATCCCTTGTAGGAGTCCATGGAAATACTTATTCAAAGATTAATCAATAACGCACCAAGTTGTCACTTATATCTAGAGTTGTCACGAGGAAATCAGACGGTGAATACTTTGCAACAGCGGCGGTATGCAATAAACCTAGGTAGAACCGGCACGAACCAACTCAATTCAGAAATTTCATAGTGAAGAGTCGATATCTATATCTCCATTATATAAAGAATTAGCTCTTGTAAACCACCAGAAAAAAGGGTCGCAGAAATACTTTCGGAAAAACCGGGGAAAAACCCACTCTCTAGAAAGAAATACTTGACGAGGGAGAGATTCGAAAACTCCGAAGGACGGAAACTGAAACTTGCCTGCGCACATGACGCAATTATGTAACCTAATGATTGACCAAATTATTTAACGCACATGGATATCTCTTTGCACACTAATTTGCGACTGGCTTTTATCCTGCGATCATTTCCAAAAATTCCGAATAAAGCTCCAGAAAATCGAGGTCGTCTACGGATTTGCACATTCTATAGGATGGTCAAAAAGGCGGGAATGGGGTGATTTTTTTTTTCAAAAATTTTGAAATTATATTTTTGGGTACTGAAATTTTTGAATTTTTACAACTGTAATCTGGATTTACAAAAGTTTGACAGCATTTTATTAAAATCCTGGCAAAATTTCCCTAACATGATATTCTGAACAAATTACTAAAAGAAAATCTAGCATATTGAGCATGAAGGTGGAAGGTTGGTACAGATGGAAATGATGGATGCGAAGGTCATTTCGTTTCACTGTGAGATAAAATAGGGTTGTGTATCAAATCCAAATTAGCCTAATTTTTTTTTTCAAACACTCTTATAAAATCTGGATCATAAAAGTGATTGAATTATTTTTTATAATAAAAATGAATTTGTGTTAACACCCAAAACTCTAAAACCTTATAAACATCTAAAACTCTAAAATTTAATAACTGTAACCCAGATTCACAAGATATCTACCAAACTTAATCCAAACATACCAAAATTTCCATATTTTTTAAAACATATTTATAACTTCAATAAACTACCTCCGGCAAAATCTCCATTGTGCTCATCCAAATTGCCTGTTTTCCTCATCGAGATGGCGGGCGCCGTAGTTTCTCGACCTTGCCATGGGAGAGAATCTATGAAAAAATCTGGAGCAATTATCACTTTCACAAAAGGAAGTGGGATTAAACAGAAATTTATTCCAGGCATATCACTCAAAATATGAAAGGAATCATAACTTCATGTGCTGCCGACAATATTTTATAGGAATGAACTAATCAAAATTGTCATTCAAAGCCATGTGGTTAGGGTTTTACGCTCATAAAAATAAAGTAATACAAACATCATTGCTGACCCCTCCAACTATAATGGGCGAAAGCCACGTTCCTTTTTCACATATTAGAATTTGTTCACAATTTCAATTATCACGTCATGGTTATATTAGATTAAACAAAAAAAAACATTTTCTAAATAAAAATTAGTTGTAATCACATTACAAAAATAAAATAAAAAAGTACACCTTAAATATTATTCGATTGAAAATTATTTCTTGGAAATTTTAAAACTTTATTTAATAAATGCTTTATTGTTTTTTATTTTAAATATAGAATTATGTAATTAAGTAATTTTTTTAATTAATTAATTAGTGAAAATTATTTCTTAATAAATTGATAAAAATAAATTAACTAAATCCATGTTTATTTACTAATTGATATTTCTTATTATTTGATTGATTTATAAAGATAAGATGTTTATTTTCTTGAGATATTAATTTCATTGAGGAACATGTTTTTTTCATTAATGAAGGCATTTGGGAGAGAAGAAGCAATGGAAGGAATTTTTATAAAAATATTAGCTTGCAACTAAATTTAAGAAATTTTACTTTACTTCTTATTTTTTAATCTTTTTGATTTTGTAGTGAATGGACTTTGTAATAGAATCCTAATTTTCTAGACTTCAATTCAATAAGTGTGTGATCTTCAGAATAGAAAGACTTTCTAAAAATTTGACATGTTTTAACTCATACTTGCATATAGTTATTTATAAATTTGTGAATTCAGATAGAGAACATTTTTTGAATTAACAATGGTAGCCATTTAAGTATTAGGGGGTTTACGTAGTGCATTATATTAGATATCATTTTGGGATTAGATGCCATGCTTATACCACCTTAATCTTCTCTCCAAATGCATCACCCCATATAGAAATTATTTGTTAAATTTATAAGTATAGCCATACTTTATCTAACAACACATACAATTGCTTATACCACCTTAAAACTCTCTTCAAATGCATTTAGATAATATTTGTTCGATTGATAATTGTAGTCATCCATTATCTAACCACACTAAAATTGGAGCTTAGAAACCAGTATTCACCAAATTCTATACCACCTTAAATCTTTCTCCAAATGTGATCCCATTTAAATAATATTTATTAGATTGATAATTATAGTCATCCATTATGTAAACAAATTGAAATTGAAACTTATAAGCTAGTCTTCAGCAAATTGTCCTCTAAATTCAACGTCAATAAATATCTCAAAATAAATATAAAATTCATAATGGAAAAAATTATTAGAAATAATCGATATCTTCAAAACCAATACTAAAACCAAATTCACCAAAAAAAAAAAAATACCAAATATCCAATATTAATATATTAAAAAGATAACCATTAACCTAATTCACATTAAAAAAATTGTTAATTAAATCCTTTAAAAAATAACAATTAACCTAATTCACATAAAAAATGTTAACTAAATCCTTTCCCAAACAATTACCATATGTTTTTAATTTTTATTAAAAATAAAAATATTATTTTAGGAAGGAAATGCATCATTATTTTTTAGCCCTATGTTTCTTAATAACATGTGCTCATAATCTCACGAAAGGAATCTTTATTCTCAACCAATTTTTATTATTTTTATATTGGGAACACATATTTGTAATGTAATATATATGGAAAACAAGAGAGTTGTTCGTAATGTGATGCAAAACGATCCTAACCGAATAAAATTGAGAAGCATTTATACTGCTTATGAAGACAAAAGCATTGATTATAGATATACGTCATTTAATCTCAATGAAATATTTTAATAAAGTTAGTGAATGACTGATTAACGAGATTGAGGGGTGGTGGCAGCGCAACATCATTGTCTCACTTGGCAAATTAGCTGGGATATGTGGCATTCTACTAATGGTGATGTTAAATGGAGCAATGGATGGGTTATACATATAATTAATTATAATGAGATAGTAATGATAGCAAATTATGTTAGAGAAAGTGTTCGATTTACTCATGTGATGGTAGAATGAGTTATCACCCTACCTAGGATGATAAATTCAGGGAAATAGAAATATGGATTTTTTAATGTAGACAGAAGGAAGGTAGGGAAGGAATCACAAATCACGTTGGTAACCAAGGTGAACGAGTCAGGTTCATATAGTCGTCATGAAGGGATCTACAATGCAGAGCTACAAGTTCAAGGTATTTTTGCACTATAGTGATCTTCATCTGCTTCCCTTTTCCACCCTTCTTCTTTAACTTCAATTGTGGATGTAGTTCCCAATAGTGCTTCTCATCATGCCCTTCTTTTTTGCAATGAGCATAAGGTGACTTTTCTTCCCTTTACTTTGTCATCATTGTATTTCTTACATGGTTGTCTCATTCGCTCATTCCGCTAGTTTCAAGGTTAATCGATTTCGCACTAGCTACATCAAGTGTAGTGGGTTCAGAAATAAAAAATTGTTATCAAAGATAATTATGTAAAGAACCAATATATGTCATCAAAGTATCAACTGAATATAAAAGAACGCCTAATGGCAATGCTTGCTTCCTAAAATAGGTAGACTTTCTGAAAATTTGACATCTTTTAACTCATAATTGCATATAGCTATTTGTAAATTTGTGAATTCACATAGAGAACATTTTTCAATTAAAAATGGTAGCCATGCTTATACAACCCTAATCTTCTCTCCAAATGCATCACCCCATATAGAAATTAATTTTTAAATTTATAAGTATACCATACATTATCTAACCACACATACAATTGCTTAGTGAAAGACTTTAATAACAATGCATTGTTATGTATTAGCTTTTTATATTATTGTATTTTTGAGATTAAGAAAACTGAAAAAATCTAAGAAATTTATATTTTTATAATTTTTATAATTATGTTATTTTGCGTGGGGTGATTAAATAGGCCGAGGGGTGGGGGCACAACATCATTATCTCACTTGGAAAATTAGATGGCATATGTGGCAATTTACTAATGGTGAAGTAAATGAAGTGATGGATGGGTTACACTACAATTAATTATAATGAGAAGGTAATGATAGTGAACTATGGCTAGAGAGAGTGCTTGATTTACTCATCTGATGGAAAAATGAGTTATCACCCCACCTAGGATGATAAATTCAGAGCGATAGAATGTTGGCGTTTTGAATGTAGACGGAGGGAAAAAGATGGGGAAGGAAGCACAAATTAGGCTAGTAAACAAGGTGAATAAGTCAGGTTCATATAGTCATCATGAAGGGTCCTACAATGCAGAGCTATAAACTTAAGGTATTTTTGCACTGTCGCAATCCCCTTTTGCTTCCCTTCTCCACCATACTTCTTTGGCTTCAATTTTGGATGTAGTTTCCAATAGTTCTCCTCATCATGCCCTGCTTTCTTGCAATGAGCATAAGATGAATTTTCTTCCTTTTACTTTTTCATCATTGTATTATTTGCATGGTTGCAGCATTCACACTTTCCCCTTCTTTCAAGGTTAATAGATCTCACACTAGCTGCATGAAGAGTAGTGGGTTGAAAAATAAACAATTGGTGTCGAAGATAATTATGTAAAGAACCAACATATGTCATCAAAGTATCAAGTGAATCCAAAAGAATTCCTAATGGGAATGCTTTCTTCCTAAATTCATCTATGACACTTTCAACATTTTGATCTTTGCCTTGTCTTAAATGTTTTAACTTTATCATTGCTTCCTCCCAACATGGATAAAATTTCCCTTTTAATGCAAAAACAAATTCAGATCAAGAAGAAATGAGTTTACTCATATGCTTGCTACCTTTTAGAGGTTTGTTTCCCACCATATAAGAGTTGTGCCTCCCAGTTGAAGAGATGCTAATTGGATCTTTTTCTTATCCTTTTTGATATGTTGTATTCTGCAATATACTCCAATCTCTCTAATCCAATTGTTTATTTCTTTTGCAGTGTATTCTCCACTAAACATGGGAAAAAAAAAATATCACATCCAACTAAAAAAAAAAACCTTTTTAGAAGCATTTCTACACTAATTAGTAAAATGATGAGAAGAAGATGAAAAATTAGAACATTCACTAGAATATGGAGATGGAGGTTTAAGAGGTTCTCCATTGTTTCCATGATTTAATGAGGCACCAACCTCTTCTTTCTCTTTCATCTTCTTTTCCTTCTTTACCACTCCCTTCTCATTATCTACAAATAATCTATTTATATTATTTCTCATGTTGTAGAAGGATTTTTCAAAATATTTGTCATGTTTGATGCGAATATCATCATATGCCATTTTCCTACTTTGTTTTGCACGCCCAATCTCTAGCTCAAACGAATTATGTTTTCCTTCATCGTTTTTTAGTTTTGTCTTGGTTATCATTCACACTCACAATTCACATCATCAAGAAGACCACTATGATACCAAACATAATCATGTATTCCTCTATTACCAACATTATCCAAGATCTTTCTTTGGTTGATATTATCATAATTGCATGAAAGAGAATGTAAAAAACATATGTTTAAACACTTAAAGAAGATTCAACATAGAGGAAACCAAAAGTATAATGCACAAAAAAGTTTGATAATCAACTTCACGCCATGTGGACTACATCTGGGCCCTACTTCAATAGTGAGGAGGTTGCTTCATTCATCTTAGCAATAAAAAGAAAAATTGAGTACATGGAAAAATACATTAATATAACTCCATTCTTGGGAGTGACTTGAAGTTCCACTGCTAAAAACAAAAAATTCACAACACCAGCACGTCCATCTCATCCTTTTTAGATTTTTTATTTTAAGCATGACCCACTTCTAAAAGGTGAATTGTATTCTAAAACTTTGCATCCATTAATTAACCAAAAATGTGAGCTTCCTCCATATACCCTAATATTTCTTGCTTATATTCCAAATCTTACTACACCATTGAAATCATTACGAAATTAGAAGTAAAATGAGGGTAGATTGAGTATAACTATCATTGTCAACTTTAGCCCCTCAGAGAATCTTTTAGATACCACAATAGATTTTGTGGGAATTTGATTAGAATATTCCCAAGTATTCCTTCTCAAAAATCGCACCCACAGAAGGTTCCCATCCACACAATTCCAACGCTCTTAATTCCGCAGGCCTCCACTTGGTTCCGATCCACTCTTGGCCTCCTCTTGTCACATGAATTGAGGTTCATTTAAATATTAATGCAATGGTGGTCAATCCAAAGAACCATCTAATGGGTAGTTGACTATCATGGTTATTGATAGGCCATTTGTTACAATCAGCCGATGTATGAACTCACTAGATGCTTGCTTTTAATAAAATGCACCAACAAATAGTTAAAAAAAATTCTTTCGGTATAACTATAATTTTTTTGTTAGCGATCGATTTTCCACTAGCCAACGATAATAAAAACATTTATCATCGTATAATCATTTAATGTTGGACTTGTAACCATTACCATATATGACATATAACCCTAGCATTTATATGGACCATCCTTGGTTAATATATGTCGAGTTGAAAACATCATCAATAAATTATAACCTTCCCCTATTAATCTGTTATCTGACATTCAATTCTGGTGAAGCCGCTAGCTTTGAAAAGCTGTGCTAACCCACCATATAGATATTCAAACTTAAATATATGTTTTCACAATACCAAGATAGGTACTACCATCGTGGTGCAATATTAATTGATTGTGCTAGTTCAAGTTGGTCGAGACTTTGATTCCTGGCTATTAAGATTTATTTTTTAATTGGTAGACTAGAGTGGCCAACCATGCGGTGCCATGTTGTGCCTAGTGATTGGACCATATGGAAACCACAGGTTAGTGCACTGTAATGCCCAGTCAAGCCAGTAGATGTCGTGTGGCACTCTCTCGATGGTGACCCTTGGTGCTATGTCAATGATGACATGTTGATCCATATTTCTTACTATGCTACTGATGGATTTACTACGTGGTAGCCCGAGGAGGTGCCACTTGACACCTTGTGTTAACACTCTGCAATTTTTATTTTCTTTAACCTAAGACAAGCATAACTTTTGCATACAAACTTAGGTTGAGGTGTCATTTGCATTGTTGGGTTCCTTTGGACAACCTCTTCAATCCTATCCTTATTTCACTCAGATTTGAGGACTTTTATTTTTGAGCCATTAGGGATAATCCTGGATCATTAGAAATTATATAAATATTAAAGCTTATTTAATTTAATTATTATTATTTATACAATATTTTTAATATTTTTAACTATACATCATGATACACATCACGTTGTTAATTTTAAAAAATATATCATAAAAACAATTGAATTATACCATTATTTTAAATTATTTTTGTTATTATTAATTATCGAAATAACTAGTTACACCAATTGGTGTGTCTATTTTGTATTAGATATTCTATATTTTTTTATATAATTATCAATAATGATTAGGTAGATTTTAGTGATTCAACCTCCATGGAATATTGCATACTATTCTTAGTAGTAATCATAAATCAAAGATTGAGATCAAAGATTGAAATCATAAATCATGTATGTATTGAGGAGGTCCGTGTTTGATAAGGTTGCGTTGTTTCATCACCAGAAATTTAGGGAAGCCAATGAGATTGAAAAAAGTCCAAGAAATCCCAATAGAGATGACGGCTGGAAAATTATCATTTGCTGGATCACTGCCCTCTCTTCCTAGTCATTCCCCCCTCATCTTCTCGTTCGTTGTTGTTTCCTTTTTTATCATCCCTTTAATATTTAATTTTTTCATTTTTATGGTCACTTGGTCTCTTTCACCACTTCTCAATTAATCATTACAACAAATTGTTTATACATGGAATAAAAATCATTTTTCTATTCCTAAATATTGATGAGTACAGTTTTAATTTAACTAGCCAATTAAAACAACTTGCTTTCTTTATCAGTAGTTCCTCTTTGGTTTTAGTCATTTTTGGGAAATTTCCCTCATATTCTTTTCCTTAAATTTATTAGATGGTCCATTGTCTAAATAACTTAAAGGGTTTAAAAAATTGTCTATTATAGATTATTATTGATCTAAAATTTATATTAAATTAGAAAGTTTAAGTTTATATTATATAGCTTAATGATTTAAGTTGACATTTAATTAATAAGTTATACAAACCATTTTTGTTTTCTAAATATGTCTAAAATCTGTTACTGTAACAAAATGATATATGGAGGCATTGGCCTCTACAGATGTTAGCCAAAGTTCATGGCATATTGCAACCAAAACAAAATGAAGACTGTTCAGAAGAGGGAAATTAGTCTAGTCCAAAATAGATTTGCTGCTCTTGCAGGGGAACCAACATGTGAACATAATGTGATATTCTTTTGAAAAAAACTTCAAAACTAACTATTTTGCTCAAAAATGCAGAAAAAAACCCATTGGCCTGGGTGTCGGGAACCTGAAACCAGAATAAACGTGTTGTTTTAGTTGTCACTTGGTGTTGATGGGTGTTCTTAATCAATTAGACACCTGTAGGCGTCGAGGTCATCCTCTTCTTTTTGCAGTTCACCGGTGTCTTCCTTCTCACTCTTACCAACCATGGGGTGGTCCAGATTTTCTCGATTCTGCTCTGCTGCTATCAAAATTGACAGCAGAAGGCTCGCCTTAAGTAGTGTCATTCTTCTCCATTGTGCTAGTGGGATGTCCTTCAGTGATGGAAGGATCCTCCTAAAAGGTAATTGTTATGGTGGCCTTGATAACAGGTCAATCCAGAGAGCATTGGTATGTGAAGTGAGTTGTATAACTGGAACGCTGAGAGCTGGAAGGGAGAGTAGTAGCTAATGGATAGGTTTGCGAAGGATGGGAGCTAACAACGCGAGTGAGACCCCTACCACTGCATGTATCAGGATAACGAGCTGAGAATTGATTTGACGACGGGAAGGAAGAGTCAGAGACAGTTGAGGGAGAATAATGGAGCATTCTACCTCTGTTGTTGCCCCTCCTGCAATGCATTCACTGACGCAACCAAGGCATAATTTCATAGCAAGAAGGGGACTAACTATGAAGAGTAGGCACGGAGTGGAAATGGTCACTTAGGATGGCGTTATCAGAGGAAAAAGGCTCAAAAGCAAGGGTCAAGTTACATAACAGGCTCTGTGAATAGTGGTTTCCCTTCCCAAACTTTTTACAATAGAGAATTTGGCATCTCCTGCCTATTGTCATGCGAGTGCTTGGCTCCATGACAGCCAGGGGCACTTACATTCTGAAGGCATAGGAGCATAAACAAATGAGGATGCAGGCCAAAGAGTGCCTAAGGTCTCCATAATGAAGAGCCGAGGTGGGATGGCGGTGGTAAATAGGTGTAAGTGCAGCATTGAAGCACATTTATGAAGGGTTTTAAGACATTTTTATGGCGCGGTGTGTGAGATTATTGGCGGCCATGTGGCTATGACACTTGCCAGCCTGTATCTCCACCATCACATCAACCATTGAAACCACCCGCATCCAAGAGTTTTGCTTCTTTGTGCACCAGGGAAGGGCATTCCTATATTTGAGTGATATCATTGAGGATGGTGAGGGATCTTGATCTAAGTACTTGGTCGTTGTCTACCCTTGTATTTGCCAAAAGATCAACAACCTTGTTGCCTTCCCTGTTGACATGATTGAAGGTGATATCTCTTATGTTTTTTAAACATTACTCAGTGAGTTCTAAACGAGCCACCAGTCTCGAGCTACTAGCCACTTTAGAAGCTGGGATTCCCAGTTGAATTTGATTGGCCATGTTGATGAGGATTTGGAAATCCCATTCGATTACAATAGGGTGAAAATTGTATTGAAGAGCCAAACAAAGTCCCTACCATAGACCTTCCAGGCCTACTGAGTTATTCGTATCCCAACCAATTGATCTAAAATAAATTAAAAGAGGGATGCCTTCATGATTCCTGAATATATCTCCGTATGTTGCCTTTCCCGTGTTGCCTTTTGAGGTACCATCAAAGTTTAATTTGATCATACCTATTGGAGGGGGATTCCATTGAGTGGAAGGGCTAGAAGTGGTGGGAGAGATGTCGAGATCATCCTGAACAAGCGGAATCAAGATATGCCAATTCTCCCAAATATTCCATTCCTGTGCTTGAGTAGGAAGATCATCTGCTTGCCATTTCTGGAGAGACAAGATTTCTTGAATATTCTAGCATAAATTTGTCCAAATGATGTCCAAGGGAGTGCATTTATTCTTAGAGATTCACTTATTTCTTTCCTTCCAAATTGTCCAAAGAAGCAGACTCGGAAGTATTTGCAATAGAGAATTTAGTAGCTCTTTGTTGTAGGGAGAGGAGACCTAGTTATGGACGGTGCTGATAATATCCCATGAAAATCTACAAGTTATCTGACACTTGAAGCTGAGTTTTTCCCATAATTTGTTGGCCAAGTTTCACGAATCCATGAGGTGTTGAATGGTTTCATTTTGCTAATTACAATTGGGGCAGTATGAGGGTCTGTGGAAACCTCTTTTAGTGAAATTATCCCATGCGAGAATTCTTCTAAGACAGAGAAACCATATGAAAGTAGATACTTTAGGCCATATTTCAGGGGTCCACATACGTTCCCAGACTCGGTCCACGGGTTCCTGAGTTTGAATCATCAAACCACATGCATCCTTAGTTCAAAAAATTCCCTGCTCTGTGTCCATTGTTTTGTATAAGTCCTCTGTTTCTTGATGAATGATCTGTTATGTCTTTTTCCATTGCCTGTATCCCTAGTTGATATGTTGAGTCCAGTGCCAAGAGACTTTGTGATCCTGATGAATAGCATGTTCCTCAAGATTTTGGGGATGGATGGCTTTTACTAATTTGGGTCGTTGTTTCCATGAGTCAACCAAAAATCTAGCAGTGCCACCATCTCTAACCTCCCAAAAATTGTGTTGTTGTATCATTGCCTTGTATTGTTTTGCTGCATTCCAAATTGGAGAGCCTGCATCATTATTTGTGAGTCTAATAAGCTCTTCCAACGGTCGATTATTTGCATATTTTGTTGTCCATAATTTTTCCCATGGTGTGTGTGGGTCTGATAACCATTGCCACCATAGTCTCACCCCCATCCCTGCTTTTTTGGTGTGCAAATTGTCGACCATTTCACTAAGACCCATTTGCAATTTTTCCCTGAGGACCCCCAAAACAAGTTGCATTGTATGTCCTTGATCTCTTTGAGCACCCACTTCGGTGTTGCGAGAACAAAGAAAAGGCATAGAGGCATAGTTTGTAGTACCTCTTTGACAAGAATGAGCCAACTTGCTATATTGAGGGCTCTATAAGTCCATAAAGAGAGGCGGCCTTCAAGTTTTTCTAGGAGTAGATGCCAGGATGTGTGCTTTATAGCAGAGTTGATCAATGGTGTGCCCAAGTATTTGGAGGGAAGATTGGCGATAGTAAAACCCAGGATTCTAGCTATATTTCTTTATGTTACTGAGGGAGTATGAAAGAAGAAGATCTGAGACTTAACAGTGTTAATGGTAGTTCTTGAAGCCTCAGAGAAAGTATCTAACAGGGATTTCAATGTATAAGCTTCTTGGACAGAAGGGTTCCTGAACAACATATTATCATCCATGAATTGTTGACGAGTGATGGCAAAGGATACATGGACAGAAATGCCTCTAAGGTTTTGATAATGAAGAGCATGCTTTATGAGACGACCTAAGCCTTCTGCCATGACGACAAAATGAAAAGGGGAGAGGGGATTGCCTTGACGTATGCCTCTAGAGGGGGAGAAGCGGCAAGAGGGGATGCCATTTACCAAGATGGAGAAAAATGTGGATGAAATGAGATTCATAAACCATCTGACCTAAGTTGGGCTGAAGCCAAAGGCTTTAAGCATTTGTTTTATATATGTCTAGCTTAATTTGTCAAATTCTTTAGATAAGTCAATTTTGAGAAGCATACCTACCTATTTGTTATACTTTAGGGAGTGAATGATCTCATGCATCAGAATTATGCCATCTAGGATTTGACATCCCTCCACATATCCTAATTGTTCCCGCGAGATGAGCATAGGGAGCACCGACTTGAGTCTGTTGGTAATGACTTTCCAGATGATTTTGTAGATAACATTGAAGAGCGCTATGGGCCTAAACTTATCCAGAGTATTTGGTTGATCTTCTTTGGGAATGAGAGCTATGAAGGCTACATTTAGAGATGGAAGAAGCTAGTGCATAGTCTGAGATTCTTCCACAACTTTCCAAACCTCCAATTTGATGAGATCCGAGAAGCGATGGAAAAAGTTGGAGGTAAATCCGTTAGGTACAGTGGCTTTCCCATCTTTCAATTGAGCTATTTCTGATTCGACTTCCAGAAGAGTAACCGGTGGAAGTAGTAGCTGATTGTGCTCTTCTGTTATAATTTCAGGCACATGCTGAAGAATTTTGTTTATGGCCGATTGGATATTTACTTTAGGCTCTTGATGTAAAGATTTAAAATGGGTGAGGAGTTCTCTATCAATGTCATCATGTTCCTCCATTCTTTCTCCCTACTAATTCTGAAGTTGTACAATGTTATTATGCATTCGTCTCTGTATGGTGGTGCGATGAAAGAATTTGGTATTTCTTTCCCCCTCTTTTAACCATCTGATTCTTGATTTTTTCTTCCAAAGTACCTCCTCTTGCTTCCTTCTATCTTCTAGCTGAGTAAGAAGATCTTGTTGTTGATTTGCTAGAGCTTTAGTTCTCCCTTCATGGATAATTCTCTGCTGGAGCAGAATCATGCTTTCCTCAAGTGTTTTTTGAGCTTGAAAAGTATTTCCAAAAGTGAAATGATTCTATTACTTGATTTGGTGTTTGATATTATTTATTCATTGTTGGAATTGATACATGGTTGATCCTTCAGGAAGAGTGAAGTTTTACTAAATTGTTTTGACCATATTTTTGAAGTCTGGATGATAAAGCCAGAAAGCTTCAAATTGGAAAGGCCTTCTGGTAGAGTCTCCCGGTCTTTGCCACTGAAGTGAAATGGGCTAATGGTTTGAGCCTGACAGAGGCAAGATTGAGATTGTGATGTCTTCACCCATGTGAAAGGCATTGTCTAAAATGAGAAATCGATCCAGCCGAGATGCAATTTGTTGAGATCCTGATCCTCTATTATTCCAAGTATAGATTCCATTATTGAATGGTAAATCTATCAGCCAATTGCTTTGTATGTAGTCTCTAAAGTGGCTACTTTCATTGTCCAGTTTGACTTTGCCACCTTTTTTCTCTTCCAGTTTAGTAATCATGTTGAAATCCCCACCTGTGATCCATAGTGGGTGTGTTCTAGTGGAATTGAGAGCTTCCAATGTGTTTAGCAATGCAATCTTTTCCAATGAGTCCTGAGGAAAATATACATTTGACGGATGACCATGTATATTGGCTCCTATGATGTGGAAAGTGGCCTATATGAGATGATGGGAGGCATGAAAGTCCGTGAGTAAGATAGCCTGCATATTCCATGCGATGGTGAGTCCTCCCGAGGCGCCAGAAGCATCCACCACAATTGAATGACATCCTGGTCAAGCTCTAGATAGAATGGAACCCAATGTATTACTATTGCATTTTGTTTCTTGCATAAAGAATATTTGTGGTCTTTCATGCTGTATCATGTTTTTTATCATTTTGTATTTCCCAAGGCTGTTGAGCCCTCTTAAATTCCATGAGATGAGCTTCATGGCTGACCAGTGGGTAGCAACCTATAGTACTTGGTTAACTTGGAATATCTTCCTGACTCCACCAACATTTCCCCAATGACAATGGTTTTTTGCAAATCTATCTTTCTTCCCCTTTTCTTGTTGTCTTTGTCAAGATTTTTCCCATCCCAACTACTGCCTGGTTGTATGACTAAGGTTCTCTGCTGATGCGCTCTTGAAAGGACTACTTCCAAATTTTCGAGCTGCCTATATGAAATTTTGTCAAACTCTTTCCTTCGACAAGGTTGTTCAAGACTAAAGATGTCTAGGTCTCCAAGGTCAAAGCTCTCTAGTTCCTCGTTCATGTGGCTAAGTTGGCTACTCTCAGGCATTGAGTCAGTTGTCTTGGTAGGATCTAATAGAAAGTTGTCGATGTCCATTCCTTTTGCCTACCATATAACTATATCTGTCTCTTGGTTGGGGATGGAGGGAGAGGCTACTATCTTTTGATCTATTTTTGGATCATGCAAAGGTATACTAGAATTAATAGCTTGAGTTGAGGTAAATGGCATGGTGGATGGTTCAACAGGTTTGGACAGATCTACTTCAGGCATGGAATGTTGTGACAAAATGTCAAAGCTATTACTAGTGAAGGGTGGAGAGGAAGTGGGCATGGGGTTTTTGTGGGTAGATGAGGGATTTTTGGCATGCTTCTTTCAATTGGTAACCTTGGTGAATCCTTCAAAATCAGACTTCTCGAAGTTATCATTGGTTTGGGGGAAGCATTTAATGGACAGTGTCAGAATAGATGGCCATGAGCATGGCATTTTCTACATTTGAAGGGCACATGTTCATAATCTATGGGATAAATCCATCCAAAATCATGATGAAGTATGCTTACCGAATCTGTGAGGGCTTTGCCTAGCCACATGTATATGCAGATGTGAGCATACGAGGTATACCTTTGGAGCTTTGTTTTCTCTACAATCTTTATGAACCTCCTAGGCCATTGCCAATGTCTTTTAGTGATTCTTCATCCCAATATTCCAGACGTAGAGCGTACATTCGAATCCAAACTGGCACCCAGCTGAAGTCCTCTTTATCTAGATTAAATCTTTCAATCCAATCCCTTAAATACAGACCCGTTGCATCGAAGAAATAAGGGCCATCGTCTAACATTCTATTCCTGTCTTCGATGCAGTTGAATATAGCATTGAAGAAACCTTTCGGCCCTATCTGTAGGGTAATATGTCCTTTTGGTTTCCATTTTGAAGCAATCCATCCATGCAAGGCTTTCTTTGTTGGCCAGAATCTAATGAATTTACCTGTAAGCACATGGTCCTTCATAAATTGTATTTGGGCATTGATTCGATGGCTTGGTAAGTTGATCTTGTGGTGCTCTGTTGTTATGGGATTGCATGTGGACAATGTCACCTTCACGGGTTTTGCATTTTCTATGGAGTCCTTCTCCTTCGCTTTGCTCAAAGCTTCTGCCTCCTGCTGCTGGGCGGATTGATTCGGGGGCTGTGCCACTATTCCGAACAATGACTTTTCATTTTCAATGGTATTCAATTTGGGATTTCAGCTGTCATTGTTACTTATGGGTGGAGGCCTCATGGCCTCCCCCATCTGAATATTCATTATGTAGACTTTGTCAATTCGTCTTAACCAATGCTCGAGAGACTACGTCACTACAATGGAGGCCTGCCGTACCTGTACTCCTGCCGTAGTAGGGTTTGTTAGAAACCCTAGACTGCCATGGTTCATG
>APFE030628592.1:172608-213192 GCA_000404065.3 Pinus taeda | reverse complement strand
TACATGAACAATCCAGGAAAGGAACATTGGATGGCATTGAAATGGATTCTCAGATATTTGAAAGGTACCACAGATCAATAATTATGCTTTGGTGGTTCAAACATTTCTCTACATGGATATGTTGATGCAAATATGGCAGGTGACAGAGATAACAGGAGAAGCACTACAGGATATGTATTCACTGTTGGTGGAACAACTGTCAGTTGGGTTTCAGAAATCCAAAGTGTTGTTGCACTTTCAACAACAGAAGCAGAGTATGTTGCTACTACAGGGGCTTGTAAAGAAATGATCTGGTTACAAAGGTTTATGGGTGAATTGGGTAAGGAGCATGATAAGGGCACGTTATACAGTGATAGCCAAAGTGCCATTCATATTGCAAAGAACTCAGCATTTCATTCCAAGACTAAACACATACAACTCAAGTACCATTTCATATGATCAGTGTTGGAAGATGGAGAGTTGAAGCTAGAAAAGATACACACTAGCCAAAATCCTGTAGATATGATAGCAAAAGTTGTAACCAGGGAGAAACTGAGAATATGCTCAATTTCAATTGGTCTTCAAGGATGAAGATGAAGATGAGAAATAGCCAGGTCTAAAGAGGAGTCATTGTCCAGCAAATGAAGCAACGATGGAGTTGCTACAATCATTCTCCAAGTGGGATATTGTTGGATGTGGAGCATGATTGTTCAGAGGTCTTTGTTTCAGTCGAATGTATACCCCAGGAATTTTGTACACCCCTCCACATGGGGGGGTGTGAGGGGGACTTGTCCCCCTCGTGGGGGTCCAAGGGCCAGCGATCCCCCGACGGAGGTTTCGAGGGAGCTAAAAAAATATGTAAAATTGCCTTGTAAAAGTATAGTAATTTCTAGTTAATCTGGGCCGTTCATTAGGCGAATGATGTGACGGTAGAACTTATGTTTAGTTTAGGGCTTTTTGCCCTAGAAGGAAATCCCTCCCTTTGTATGAGGGCATTGTATTTGAGGCTGTGTAATAGACATGTATTCTGCGTGAGAAACAGAGAGGCGAGACTGTGAGAGAAAACAGAGGATATTACAGCGGATCTGCTATAGGTTGTGTCTCTTCATTTTACTGGTTAATAGAAAGGAAGGATTGGCTGTTCGGGGTGGACGTAGCCCAAACTGGGCGAACCATGTATATCTGTGTCCCTCTTGTTTTATGTGTTTTCTGTGTTTATATTTCTGCAATATTTTATGTGTTCCATTGCTTCGTAATATATAATTTTCTAACATGAATTCCTTCTGCATGCAAGAGAGATTCACAATGGAATATTCCTACAACTGATAGTACACTGTCCCTCCATTTGATCTCAATTGGGTCTCTGACTGAACTAACATGCATGAGTTATTTATGAGAGAATATTCAGTTACCTGAAGTGCAGCAGTTACATGCATGCATGCATTAACTAACTGAACTCACAATTAGTTCAACAAACTATTTGAACTAATCTAAATGGACTTAACTCTAATAATTGAGCTAACTAATTACAACTCAATATTACAACTCATCCTTATCTCTTTAACTAAGGGATAAATTCCTCAATCAATAGGATAACTGTTGCATGTCCCCACATAGACTTCATGTTTGATTTTCTATAGCTAATTAAATCAAGATGAATTAATTAATTATTTTACAAACAGCTGTTAAGATCAAACAACTACATGAGAGAAGGAAAGAGAGAGAGGGAGAGAAGGGGAAGAGAGAGAGAGAGGGAAAGGAAGATTGAGGGAGAGAGTTAGATAGATAGATATGGAGAGAGAGAGAGAGAGAGAGTGTATGTTTGGGGTGTGATATAAAGAGACAAAGAAGGAGAGACAAAGGGAGATAGAGATATAGATGTAGGGGGGATATAAAGAGACAAAGAAGGAGAGACAAAGGGAGATAGAGATATAGATGTAGGGGGGGATATAGAGAGACAAAGAAGGAGAGACAAAGGGAGATAGAGATATAGATGTAGGGGGGATATAGAGATACAAAGAAGGAGAGAAAAAGGGAGATAGAGATATAGATGGAGGGGGGAGAGGGAAAAAGAGAGAGGGAGGGAGGGAGAGATATATAGATATGGGGAGAGTATGTTTGTGTTTGGGGGTTGAGAAAAATACACAAAGAAGGATAGCTGGATGGAGAGATACATATCGACAGTGGGGAGAGAGAGAGAGAGAGAGAGAGAGATGGGGAGGGGGAGAGGGGGAGAGAGAAGAAGAAAAACACAAACATACACAAATACAGATATTATATAGTATTATATAATATTGAACATTATTAACCATAGATGAAGAGGAAGTAAGGATGTTACAAAAGTTAAAAGAAGCTAGATTTATAAAGCCATGAATATTTTGGTTTTCACTAAAATAGATGCATTGATTTCAACGTAGATGTTGATTCCTAATCCTATTTTATTGGTTACACCATATGCATTGATTTCAATGTAGTTATTTATTTCCAATCCTGTTTGATTGCTTGCACTAGATGCATTGATTTCAGTGTATATGTTGATTTCTAACCCTATTTGATTGCTTACACTAGATGCATTGATTTCAGTCTAGATGTTTATTTCTAATCCTATTTGATTGCTTGTGCTAGATGCATTGATTCCAGTTTAAAAGTTGATTTCTAATCCTAATTAATTTCTTGCACTAGATGCGTTGATTTTAGTGTATATGTTAATTTTTAATTTGATGTAACTAGATGTATGATGTACATTAATTTCAAAGTAATTAGATTAATAGTGTGCAATGATTTTGGTATATGCACAAAAAAATTATTGACGGTATGCATTGATTTATGTGTTGCAATAATTCAAACATAAATAAAATACCTAAATTTTCATCTTAAATAAAATGTTCACTTACCTGAAATGTTTTCTTCTGGAAACTATAAACTAGTTGTAATCAACTACATTATTAGTATTCCCATTTTCCACCATTCAACATTGTTAGTCACTTTGCATTTAAACAAGGTAATAGAAAACAACTATTGTTGAAACTTACTCCAGGTTTAACACTCCATTAGTCACAATAATTAACTTTGGAGAAAGACTATTAATATTGAAGAGCAAGACAGACAAGATATGATGTTTACTACAATAGCTCGAGTTGAGAATTTGAATGTTCTATGATTTTAACCAACATTTTCATATGATTGATATGAAAAGATGGAAAAACTAATAGCCATGACAATAAGAATAGTAGAAGAAAATATTCTGAGATTGATCACAATGAAGACTATTTATAATCGACTACATTTTGTTATATTTTAATAGTAATGAGTACATTCCACTAGGCACAATTGGTAACTTTGTAGAAATGGCTGCCACTATTCCACCATTAGTAAAACAATTTCATAAATGCCACATGAGCCAACATGTCTCCAGAGACTTGAACCCCTGCCACTTGGGACACAAATCATGAACCATATCACTTGAGCTAAGTTCCTTTAATTTAATACCTTATTTAATAATTACTTTATACTTTTCATCTTTTTTTCTTTTTTTGTAAGTCAACACAAACAAGGATTGGAAATGTTGACCTATTACATAGTGTTCCTTAACAGTGCAACTGCTCCGCATCAATCTGAGGCTCCTCCTCCTTAGGAATTGAAAGTTCCTCCTCTGCATGAAACTTGAGCTCCCTGTCAAGTGATAATCGCATGGATTTCTGCATTTCGAACTTCAAATCCCTGTGTAACACTGTCCTCTGACTGGTAGGTAGGTACACCCGATATTTGTGGGGTGTATTAGTGTACCCCACAAGTATTCCCAACTCAGCTTTTCGATCTAGCTTCTTCCTGGTATCTTTGGTCACATGACAGTAAACTGATGATCCAAATATTCTGAAGTGAATCACATCTGGTCATTTCTTGGAAAATGCCTCCATAGGTGTCTTCATTCCCAGTATACGGTGCAGGCTTCTATTATGCAATTATACTATTGTATTGCATGCCTCAACCCACAAATGCAGTGGTAGGCTTTGGTCATGCAACATCGCTCGAGTTTCTCACATAATCGATCTGTTCTTCCTTTTGGCCATCCCATTTTGCTGTGGATTATGGGGTGCCATCAACTCCCGTTTAATTCCTTCTGCAGCACAGAAATCCTTAAACTATTGGGAGACATACTCTCCACCATTGTCGCTACACAAGGCTTTTATTTTCTTTCCAGATTCTTTCTCTGCCAAGGCTTTAAACTCACAAAACCTCAAGAAGATCTAAACCTTCTTTTGTATAAAGTAGACCCAGCATCTATGAGAAAAATCATTAATAAAAATAACATAGTACCTTTGTTTAGCTGTGGAGGCTGTAGAGAATGGTCCACAAACATCTGAGTAAACTCGCTTCGGGATTTCTCCAGCTCTACTATCTCGATTTGGAAAGGAAGATTTCACATACTTACCCAAGGTACAACCTTTGCATATATTTGTCTGCTCCAGTTTTCCCTTGGGAAGTCCGATAGAAATCTAATGCATGATCTTCAGGGCTCCATGGTGCAAGTGGACCAATCTTCTATTCCATATCTCGCCAACATCTTGGCTCTGCACCATCTCAGCTTTGGAACTCAATGTAGCACAGTGGTCTACCTCCAGCTTGTAGAGATTCTTTACTCGAATCCCAATTCACTTGGTCTGTCTAGTGTCGATATGCCTCAGGAATACCTTTCCTTTACTAAAGACTACATCATAGCCTTTTATATTCTAGCATAGCAATAGACACAATATTCTTCTTCAGACCTGGTATATACTTTACATCAGTCAAGGTGAGAGGAGCTCCATGCTTCCTCTGAAACACAACCATACCTTCACTTGAAACATGGTACTTTCCATCATTACCCATCTTTATCTACATCTGGAGATCCTTCTCCTCCAAGGTACTGAAAATATTCTTGTCACTTGACATGTGGAATGAAGCTCCATTGTCCAAGTAGCACACACATCCCACCATGGATGAAACCATGCATGCGATAAGAGAGAAATCCAACTCAAACTGTGAGGCGAGTGCCTCACCATCATATTCCTTCGAGGAACCCTTCTTGGATTTCTTCTGTGGAAAATTTGTAGCATAATGGCCCACTTCATGACAATGAAAGCATCGCACTTTCGATTTTTCAAACTTCTTCCCACCATGGGAAGAACTGGATTTGGGATGGGACGCCTTCCATTTCCCTTTCCTCGCCTTACTCGCTAAGGCTATATTTTCCTCATCATCTTGCTTTGATGAGGATCCATCTCTGGTGCTTCTTCTTATCTCCTCTTGCATCAGATCCAATCAAATTCGTTCCCAATCTGGCAGTTTTTCTCTTCCATTAACCAAGTCTTGGTAGCTATGCCAGCTCTTAGGAAGACTGAGAAGTGCAAGACTCACCATGTCATCATTGACTGTCGTGATCCATACACTTCCAAGCTCATCCCTGTAGGTGGTGAGCTTGTTCAAATATGTAGAGATTGTGTCGCCCTTTTCACACTTGATTTTCCAAAGCTTGTCTTTCAGCGCCAACTTCCTCTGATCGTTGCTATTCTGATATAGATCTTTCAATGTTTTCCACGTTGAAAATAGTGTCTCCTTCCCATGGAGGCTCAAGATAATGTGGTCTCGAACTCCCTCCAGGAGGATTCTCCTTGCTCTAGCCACAAATTTCTCCCATTCCGCCAATTCTATAGCATCAACTGTTGCCGACTTTGGGACTTTTTGATCAATGAAGTCCTTTAGACCTTTATCCTCTAATACTACTTCCATGTGATCCTTCCAAGCTATATAATTTGAGCTGCCATCAAGGGCATACTTGAGTCTTAAACTGTTGAACACCATTGGTGAAATTGATATGTGATAAGAACTTGATTTATATATTCTAGAACCTCAAACATCAAACTTCTCCCTTCTTGTATACTGTTCTTCGCTTTGATCACCTTTGCTCTGATACCATGTAGAAATTCCCACTGTAGATCAACAGATTATGCAATATACTAAAGCAAAATACAAGATCTACTTCTACAACAAACTTTGCAGAAGCTTAATCAAATATGAGAAAGATAAAATAGAACACATATAACTGAGAATGAGAAATCAATCAAACATGAACACAGAAGAATAACTCGGGGAAAGCCTTAGCCTAAAACCCCAATCTATGTATTATCATACAAGTGGAAATATGTTCAGATTACAAAAAAGAATCAACTCTCAAGCTATCATGCTCTCTCTACAATCAATCAATACAACTCACTGACTAAATAGACACAAGATATGCCTTCCCTCAGCCCTCCAAGCCTCCTATTTCCTTGCACAGTTTTTGTTGGGGTCCAATGATGCCACCTATGTGATTGGCCTCATCACACACTCACTAAACTGAAGAAGTAACTGCACAATCTCCAAGAATGAATTCCTTTTGCATGCAAGAGATATTCACAATGGAATATTCCTACAACTGATAGTACACTGTCCCTCCATCTGATCTCAATCGGGTCTCTGATTGAACTGACATGCATGAGTTATTTATGAGAGAATATTCAGTTATCTAAAGTGAAACAATTACATGCATGCATGCATTAACTAAATGAACTCATATTAGTTCAACAAACTATTTGAACTAATCTAACTGGACTTAACTCAGTTAACCGAGCTAACTAATTACAACTCAATATTACAACTCATCCTTATCTCTTTAACTAAGGGATAAATTCCTCAATCAACAGGATAACTGTTGCATGTCCCCACGTAGACTTCATGTTTGATTTTCCACAACTAATTACCTCAAGATGAATTAATTCATTATTTTACAAACAATTGCTAAGATCAAATTTGAATTTTAGTTCGGGAACTAACTAAAATAGGAAGGTATCCCAAAATGCTATTTATGGTAGTTCTATTTTTAGCACTTCTATATTTAGCATTTATTGTTGCTATTTTCAACATTATTTTGTTTGTTATTTATCCTTCCTACATGAATGTTTAAGTATTTCTAACCTCTTGGTGAAGATGTTGCTAGCTTATCCTTCTTTAGGATCATTTGGATGCTAGTTGGTATAGGAAGAAGAAACAAGTGTTGGAACATGATGAAAGCTAGTACAAGGAAGTTAGAGAAATAGGCAATCTCTACTACTTCCAATGACAAAGAATATATGTTATTCAAATGCTACAAGTTGATAAAGTTATCTGAATATTGCAAGATATGTACAGTGTATTGCTTCAATTTAGTTTCAATATTGGATGGCAAGTTAAACCTTGAGGTATGCCAAAGGCATGCATACAAATGAGAGTAAGTTTGATCTATGGTACAAGTGATATGTTGTTGCATTTTATAGTAACAAGGAATATGATATATCTTATATTTGGCAAGCATCTGGCCTATTATGTGTCCTTGTTGGATATCATGATTTTGTCTAAGATAAAGCGAGGCCAAAAATATTGATTTTGATATACAATAATTTGATATTATTGACAAGTATGGTAACCCTAATAGCAATAGGTGTTTGTAAGATGGATACTCAAGATCCTCTTCTTATTATTCTTGATAAGATTTTGGTAAGTTGTAACTGCTATGATGACTTAACAACATTTTGACAATGTAACAAATGGATGCCCTAATTTGATGGTGTTAATACTCTGATAAAATATGTTTGTGTAAATGTTGTGATACACTTGTCAGCAACCCTAATTGTATGACACTTACCCTTGTTTGATGACATGCTCATATGTGATAGTGAAACAACTAATGGTGAATTTCTATGATTGTCACACACACACACACACACACACACACACACACACACACACACACACACACACACACACACACATATACATATATATGTGTATATGTGTGTGTGTGTGTGTGTATGTGTGTGTGTATAAGAACCTGATATAGTTTGACTCCATGATTTGACAAGTTTACATGACATATGTTAGTCAGGTTGACGTCTTTATTAGTGATGAGTGAAGAAGCTTCCCATTCAAAGGGAGAGATCCTTGATGAGATCCCAAAACCTATTTTTTATTTGTGGTGGATGATTATAGGTCCCATGGTTGCAGAATGAAACAATGAAGTTTTGATGTTATTTTTTATTATTGAGCTAACAGTTCTTTGCTGAAAGGACTAATTTATCCCATGCAACACCATGATCCACCTCTTGTATAGATGCGTTTTTATGGCATGTTGGATTACATTGATGGATTATTATTATTGGATTATATGGATCCTTCTATACACTATGAGTTAAATAGAATCTGATTGTAAATAACTGGAAAAAAGATATCTTCATGGGCTGAGAGAATATTGTTGTGTGAAACAAGCTTAAAATTATGATAGCTGCCTCCATGCATGAGAGGGAGAAAAAATGAATATGGTATTCCTTTCTTCATGTTATATATTTTCTCTAACATTTGATGTCCTATATGAACAAGAAAGCAAAGAATTGTTGCTCTTGGTAATGTATGAGGTAGTGTGATTGAACATGTCAGTAAGTCATTTGAGATGGCAATAGTTATGAGCACTTTGATATGTTTTTGACCTTTAGAGAGTAGCATGAATTGATGTATGTGAACATCTTGGGAAAGGGTCTGAGTTGATCACGAACATTGAGCTATCTCTTCCCCCCTGTCTAAGCTCCCAGAGTAAGGAATTGAGCTAAAGAGATCTCGTGGTTGAAGGAACTTTAGACAATAGGTGTGTGTGATCCCTACTCTTACATTAGGTCGGGTATCTCCCCTATTGTCACCCATAGGGTGTGTGTGACCCCTGTCCATTTTGACAAGTTGGGTATCTCCTCCTATCTTTGTCTAGCATATTATACCCTTGTTGGCATCACACCCACAAGCCATGTTTATTGGGATTGTTCCTCCCCGTCTGTCTAATGGGTTGACGGGGCTTGGGGGAGTGTGATCCTTACCTTTGGTAAGTCAAGTATCTCACCCAAGCAAAAATTATGATGCAGGTGTTCTACCACATGATCCTTAAGGGTTATTACTAGGAATATTAGTAGGCAATAGGATGGTTGGAATCCTTACCCCATATGGCAAGAGGTATCTTGCCCAATGATTTCATAATGGGATGGTTTTGATCCTTACTTGGTAAGTGGTATCTCACATTTTTCTAAATATAAGGTGGTAGTTGGATGCTCCCCTATATTGTATGAGTTGGGGTGAGAATGTCCCATAGGACCTTCCCAATTATTGCAAACACGAGGTGAAAGTGTCCCATAGGACCTTCCTCATTGTCATTGGATTCCGGGAGGTAGCATTGTCTCCCCGATGATGAGGTTCCAAGGTAGTAGCATTGGGCTCCCCGCTAGCATATGTTCTAGGTTGAGCTGGGCTCCTTGATGCTTTCTGGATTAAGATTAACTCTCTTATATTGTTGTGGGTTGAGCTAAGCTCCCCTATGATGCCAATTATTCTTCTTGTTTAGATTCAAGATTGTTAAACATATGGAGATGAGCCAAGACAAGATATGTCTTGATGAGGATAATGAATTACAATATTGATTATTAGATACAAGGAAGAATTAGGATGCTCCCCTATGATGATGATTAAGTTTAGTTCCCCTATGATGATTCTTCTTATTTTTTAGTTGATGATCAAGTTATGTTAATGAGATGGATACCTTATTGATTTAGCTGTCATATATGTCTTCGAGACTAGTAGGGTTTGGAGGACTAAGATCCCCTACCATTGGTTATGGACGCCTCTTCTTTTATGAGGTGATATGAGATGGGCCTTATTGATGATACAACTATTTTTCTTCCTTGTGATTGAGATATGTCGACTTGAGAATCGTCATGATGTAGCTATGATGGGATGTCCTAGATGAGGGTTATGATGATAATGGAAATTCCTCCTCAGTTGAGAGGGAGTGTTAAAATTTGGTAGCTTCAAGATGAATCTCCCTAAGGGAAACTCTAAGTCCCGAAATCAAACCCTTGTGCCCCAAAAGATCAGTTACATTAGTTCAAAATAATTCAATTAGAATTATTTGAGTTTGAATTATAATATTTTCTCGCCAAAGATTTAAGGTCAGCCTCTAATGGGTCAAGTCATCTTATGGAACCCTTATTAAATCATATATATACCTTTTATGTCTCATTAAATGATCATCAAAAGAAAACCTTGCTAGGATCTTGTGGATATCTCTAATTGAAATCTCGCTGTCACTTTGTCTACAATAGTTATGATGCTCTTTTAGTTGAAAAAGTTTTATGCTCTTGATTCTTTCCCTCTTGGAAATATCTTGATGCTCTCTCTCTTTCTTGGACCAATTTCTCAGAATCTCACTCTTAGATCGATCTCCCTGTAATTATGGATATCACACTGAAATTGTTTATATTCTAGAAGCATTACAATGGTATTCACATTGTCCCCTCATCTCTGCATTGATGATATGAGTATTTCATCTTTGTAAATCAAATTTGATATTATCTCTAAATATTATTTGTGGTCTCGGTCAGTTCACAGTCTTGGAATCATTGTATTGTCATTACATTGGTTCATAGTCATGGGGTTACAGTCTTGACCTCACATTGGTTCTTAGTCTTGGCATCGCACTGTTATTAATATATGATTCACAATATCACATCACAAATCATCTCGACATCATATCACATCGCATCGTATGGTTACAAGTGATTCGCATCACACAATTCATGTTATATGTCACTTATGCATGTAATCCAAAATTTATGACTCAGATTCTCTTTCTTGGTTTAGTAATGTATGATGAAATTGTCTATCGCTCTCACAATGACATAGTCTTTCTTCAACGTGTCTTTGCTTGATGGATCTAACCTTGCTCCTATTGTTGAAATCCCCTATATCTCATGACACATGTTTCTTCATGGCATCCTATGCATTTCTGGTATGATTACTCTCAGCATGACTATGTTATGTTTGCTCACAAAACTATGTGGTATGGTTCAATTCAACCACTATGGTATGGTTGGTTGCTCTTCTTTACATACTTTTCAATTTATCTATGTATGGTGGCATCATTGTATGGCACCATTGATATACAAGAAGTATGTATGGTCACATCATGATTGATATTGGCATTATATTTGATTCTACAAGAGCAGGGTTGGATGTATCATTCATAACTTTAGGTCATTGGCACCACATATATATGCAAGTCATTATATGTATAGTTGAAAGTCGTTGTCTTCACTAATATAGCATAATTGGAGAAATATAGGATTGGAGGAATTTTATAATAATACAATATGACATATCAAAATTGGTTCATGATTCAGTGGTGACATTTATATTGACAGTATTATGAAGTTATTAATCTCAACAGTTGTATTTTTTTATGTAACTTGTTCAAAAACGAAGTTGTGAACAAGCCTTATATAGGTTGTGGGTAGCCTAATGACATTTTACATGTAACTCTCTATTGAACTTTCAATGAAAATCTGTTAGAAGAAGAAGAATTGAATTTTGACTTTTCCCCCTTGTGCGGTTTTTCCCTAGTCTTTGACCAAATCCTAGTGTCTCCTTTTGTGCATCTTTATTTTCCGTTGTTTCTTTATGTTTGCTGCATTGTTGGTGATATTTTTCTTTCTACAAAATTGTTAATGATGTGATGATGTTATAATGTCGTGGGGTGAATTTAATGTATATATATCTATATCTAAAGCAAACAATAATATAGCGCTAAGAGAAAAATTAACATAGAAAAGTGTTGTTTTTTCTTTCTCTGAAAAAAAGAAACAAATTCAAGAACAAGGAAGAATACTTGTTGGTCGTGCAATTGAGTAGAACAATGAACCTAAAAAGTTTTAGATGTATGTTTCCTTACATGTAGAATGTTAAAGTTTGGCAATATTTTTATTTGAGTGTATTAAAGGATCAGAAAGGTTTAGAACATTACAATAACACTAAAAATATCACATTTTATCAACTTATTTTTACTCACACCCCTATAAAAATAGAATTCCAGTACTATGGGCCCAATACTATGGTTACCGATACCATGGGTGTGGAAATATTTTACTTTGATTTGGACTCACGCTTAACAATCTCCCACTTGAGAGAAAATAAAATCCTGAGTGATAATTTTTGACTTTGTTTCTCTCTTCTCATTATTAGTCCTTTCCCAAGATGGCTTTCATCATGTTTTCATTACTATAGCTAAGGTTCTACAAAGCTCTTGGTTATCCTGCAGAAAAATATTTGTTAACATATTACCTAGATTGTATTTAGGTTGTATTTTCTCCATTTGTAACATCTCATCATCTAACACTAGATGAATCTAATAATATCAAACATCAATGTGCTTTGTATTTGAATGATATGCTGGAATTTTTGCTAAATGAATGGTGGTTTGATTATCACAATGCAACACATATTTTTTTTTTTATTCCCATCTCTCATGTTATTTCCCTTCATCACTTTTATAAGAGGGATAAAAGGTTGAATTAAAGAATTCTAGCTTAACAATTAATCGAATCAGTCATGGGAGCAACTATAAAGCCCTAGCACCATGACAAATGCTATAATGTTAAAACCTGTAGCCATGGAACCATCCACTAGGCAAGCACAATGGGCTAAAAGAGGAAATTAGCATAGGCGATCCTTTTCATAAAAATTTTGAGCATGTGTTAGATGTGGATTGTCATCCATATCCACCTAACCAACCCCTAGAAGCATTTTAGTCGGGGTGGGGGGGGGGGGGGGGGGGGGGGGGGGGGGGGGGGGGGAGGGGGGGGGGGGGGGGGGGGGGGGGGGTTGTAACTTGCACAGGTGGTAAATAGGCGCTACCCCTTAGTTGAAAAGTCAGAAGGGTGGGCTCGTCGATCCAACTACCTCGATTGATTTTGGGGGTAGCCGCTGGATCCAACTTCTTGCTATTTTACACTTCAGAGGATGGTCTGGATCACCCACCATGTTATAAGTCTGCTAGTGCTAGTTTCAAGCGAGCGATGAAATTAAATGGTAAGCGGTAACTTCTCCACCCTCGCTCTTGTCCACCTTTCATCTATTGTCACCCAATCCCCTTCCGCCACGTGTCCCCCTGTCAGTCCAATTTAAGGGTGTAAATTAGATCATTAATTTTATTATCAATCTGGAATTTTTGAACTTAGAAGAACACCAAAATCTATGGTTTAGAGACTAATTTTGAAAAAAATAACACTTTAACTAACTAGAGATCTTAAGCATTGTTACTAAGCAAACTTTAATCTCCCTTATAAGAGATGGAATAAAAAATATTTCATTGATGAAATCAACACTTTTATACCATAAATTACTATCAATCAAATAATTAATTAACCAAATATAAACAATCCAATCACTGTCATAAGAAATTTGACCAAAATGAACAAATTTGACAATTTTAACCATTGAGGATGAAAGGAATATCAAGCTCCTTTACTGGATGTCACTTCATAATAATTCTTCTCAAGCATAACAATAACCAATATTTTCAAATAATACTAAAATGCATAATAAATTAACACAATGAAATTGCAACAAACAAAAAGATCATACCGTACAATGAAAAACAAGTGCACAGGCTTGGCAATGGGGGGCCTCTATGCTTTGCTTGCAAACTTAAGTTGAAAACAAGTTAAAAGAACTTGAAGAATAGGATAAGAATCATACATTAAGCACAATGAATACATGATAAAATATGAATCAATTGACTTCAACCAAGTAGCAATAGTTCACCAAACATAACATGACATAATATGTCTTTCTACCTCAAATCCTACATATTTATACAAGTGTTTTTGTAACCAAATGACTAAAAATGCTCAAATATATCTATAAAAAATCCTAGATGAAGGCTAACAGGTCTAATTCATCCTTCTTATCACTAAAATTTGGGAGAAATCCCTCAAAATCCAAAACTGCCCTAATTTTGTGCTCAAAATAGGGGATCTTCTACATAAGTGTCATAGTTTGATGAGCGTTGATTGGGTACCTCCATGAACCTTTTCGGTATAAAAATAGGAGTTTCACCATAATGTACAATGAGTATTACCGAAAAAATTTCATATTTCACTCATTTGTCCTGCATATATGAAAACCATGAAGCTATTACGGGAAGTTGCAACATCTCGTAATTACTACTAAAATTTTAATTTTAAAGCAAAACTTCATCACAATTTAAATCGCTCAAAGTAAGTGACAATTTTACCTGATTTTATTAATTTTGAGGATTTAATGGATGAATATGGTGGTGGAAAAATGAAAATGAAGGCAAAAATGGCTCATGTGGTCAAAATAAACACCAAAAGGTGATACCCAACATTCCCCAAGAGGAATTCGTTGCATGTCCTCATGCACAAACAGTGTCCCTGTGTCCCTATCACTATTCCTCTGCTTCTTCTTCTTCCTCTACTGCCTACAACAAAATGTCTACATTGGTCTGGGCCATGTCAAGAACCTTCAACCTTTGGTACTTTGTTTTCAATTCCTTCTTTTGGTGATACCGTTTATATGCCTGTTTGGAGATTAGGATATCTCTCACTTTCAATCTCTGATTTCTCTTCCTTAATTTTTCATTTTCCCTTTGAATTATTTGGCTTTGGATTTTAAAATGTTTATTTTCTTATTTCAAGTGCCTTTCAAGAACCTCCATTTCCTTTACAGTCCTTTCCAATTTCTTAATTTTCTTATCCTTCTTTGGAGCAGTTTTCTCTTTTATCTTTTATGGAATTATGTGTTCTTGTTCATTTGTTGGCCTCTCATTTTCCATCTCCTCCTCTTGTATTTCTCTTTCTCCTCTTGTCTTTCTCTTTCTTCCTATTCTTCCAAGGCTTGCAAATAGTCATATTGATATTGTTGTGCCTCATCATTCTCCTCTAGAATTTTTCCTTTTTGATCATGTGGGTGTTTCCTGGATTTCCTTTCATAAGTATAGAAGATCTTATATTTTTCTTGTAATTTATCCTCTTCCCTTACCATACTTCTTGTTTTTATTTTCTCCAAGGGAAGTTTTTTGTTGGTTTCCCTTGGAAGACTTTCCTCTTCTTCATCATCACTTAGGACAAAAATATGTTCCTTTTCTAAATCATCTTTCCTCACCTAAAAATATTTACTTGTTATTAATTAATTCCATACAAAGTTCTGTTTTTGAAGCTCATACATGCTGATTATTTTTATTAACCCATGATGATAAAGACTCTTTTCTAGATTATTGTTTTGTTTTTGCACTCCTTTGGCCATCTTAGTGAGACTTTACAACAGGTAGTAAGAGATATTAGTTTTTTAGTCACCTTTCAAGTGTTGTAAGAGTTTGACATGATATAAGTAGAATATACTAAACCTTCCTTCACATGCAATCAATTTCTGAATGATATATACCATCTCATCTGAAGGATGCATTATCCAAATTCTAGAGATTCCTTTTTTCCAATTGACTGCTGACACTCTAGATCTATAGTTGAATGATGCCCATGACTTATCTTTCCATTGATTGGTTTTAAAGTACCTCTCCCCTACTTGAGGAAGGACAACTATTTGTGCCATGATATCTTACGACAATCTGATGGTAAGTTTTCCTACAATAACTTTTTCTCCATCAAATGAAGCTGCAAAATCCATACATACTTTCTCATTATACCCACTAAATTTGATAAAAAATGAGGTCCAATGGTTTATTTCTAGGAGCTCTAAGAAATCTCTATGTACTGTAGTGGTATCAAATTTCTCTGGTTCAACCCTAAAGACCATGGTTAAGCCTTTTCCTTTTTAGTAATTCTCTATTCTAGACTTGAAAAAAAAACCCGCCTCTGTTAAAAAATATTGGGAAAACATTTCTTTTACTTATGTGGTTTTTCCTTCTTTTTTTCTTTAAAAATCATGACTAGGGTTACTGTGAAATAGTCTTACATGTTTCTCTATGATAGAAACTAAAGAAAATGTGGCCCTGTGTGTTGGTATTTTTGCTATTCTCCCCTTCTATGTCATTCATCTTATTACCTTTCCACTATCAAAATAATACGTAGAACTATTGAAAAAAACGAACTCTATCTCACCTTACACATGATGTCTTCCCTTTGAGTTTTATATTCATAATTTCTTCACTTCATTGTGACATATAGGCTAGGCTCGAAAGCAGGACATAGTGGTTAATTATAAGCTTATATGACTATGAACAATAAGATATGTACATGGGTAAGGAGCTAATTGCACATTTTATTCCCGGTGTTTCATTAGCTAGGATATGGGCATCATCAATTTTGACCAAGATCACTGGAAAAGTTCTAGGACTACCTCTCGCTTAGAAATTATGATCCTTTGCTCTGGTTATGGCTTCAATATCCTCTTCATCCAACTGGTCAATAGGTGCACGCAATGGCTAGGTTTGGATGATAATCACAATGATGTCAAAAATAGAATAATAATAACATGGTATTGAGAGGCTTTAGAAATTGTAAAGTGTCAACTGGTCGTAATGTTTTAACTTCAGTGCTCAACCTTATATCATCCTTTTTCACTGTGCTCTTTTAATTCGAAACAAATTATTGGTTACAACACAGTGAACAATGCGATGGAAAAGGTTACAACACAGAAAATTTGATCATAATATGATGAGATTTAGGTAGTGTATCAATTACGCTGAGTATGAAATTAGACCTAAAAAATAACATGAAAAAGGATAGAGGTCTATTGTGATAACTTTGAGGCATAACTTTGACAAATATAGAGGCATCATTTCGTAGTACAGAGGAATCATTTCATAGTATAAATAGGTCCTTAGGTTATCATAATAAAACTAGTATGCTCTTCTTATCAATCCCTTTCTGAATTATGAATTTCAAGGACTCTTTAATACTAGGTTTTTATGTCTCTTAGGTGACAAATGAGATTTTCAACTAATAAAAACAAAATGACCTCCTAGATATCCAAATTTGATATTTTGTCAATACTTCTCTTTGTAAACCCTTATTTCATACATAGTTCCTTTCCTTGTGAAACTTTTTATGCCATAAATAGTGATACTCGTGCCCATAAATGCCTTAAACACAAAATGAAGTCTTTTTACCTTATGTGACTGCTTTGCTTTGTACTTTTAGATGACTACTCCCTCAATAATGATTGACCATGAAGAATGACTACCATGTACTTTATATAGCTGCTCTTTGAAAAATGATTGCCTATACTTTGATATAATTTTGGAAGAGGCAGTCTTTGTACCTTCTTTGGTGTTTTAAAGATAGGAAGTAAAGGGAATGAATGATAGGATGAAGTAATGAATGCGTGAAGTGACATGGGAAATGAATGAGTGAAATGAAATTGAAGGGAAAAACTATCATTAATCAAATGAATACATTACCATTACTTTTAAAATGACAAAAATTTATCAAAAGTTAAGCATTAAAACTAAATTTTCTTACAGATCTTTACATCCCTTGTCATACTTGGACTCCTTGAATTAAAAGGTTTTCTCTTTTGAAGTAATTTCCATGGTCCTTGGAGTGATTGTTGCTAGAGTAAAACTATAGGCCCCTTTGATTAAGACAAGATCTCAAGTCCCTTTTGACACTTGCAAAAGACAATGCTGATGGTTGTTCTTAAAAATAGGTCCCTCTGCTGCCATATAGGTCCCTCTAATATTGAAATATAAAAGAGCGGTACAAATGGATGTAAAAATATTTACACAAGAAAAATAAAAAAATATTTGCACCTTCCCCTCTACTGAAGAGTTGACTTGTCCTCAAGTCTGCGTGAAGAATTGTTTTATTCAATTTCATAAAGAAAACTTGACATGGAAAAATAAATGAAGTAACCATTTTTATAAATTCTCACTAGCCAATGTGACTTGGTTGTCTAATGAGAATTTTGAGCTTATGTTGTGTTAGATTCCTAGTTTTCACAACTAATATATATATATATATTATATATATATATATATATAAATATAGAAAGAGTTTGGTGGGTAGACACAAGACTATGTTTCCCAATACCTTCAACTCATTTTGATGTGAAATTTGTTGCAAGGAATTCTTTTTGTCTATAGGCTTGTTATATATGTTTATCCTATGTCAATTAACTAGAAATGAAATTTTTTCTTCATCAATTGTCTTGATTTTGATTGAACTATTATCATATATCTCTTGAATCTCATATGGACCAAGCAGTGAGTTGTGAATTTGGCTTCAAAGTCCTTGAAATTTGAGTCAAATAATAAGGCCCAGTCACCTACTTATAATTGTTTCATTTTGATGGATTTATCATGCCAGGTCGCTCTTTGTTGTTGAATGACTAGAGTATGTTGCATTGCTTGTTGTTTGATCTCATCTCACTGATTTAACTACATCATTATTTCTTTTTGTACTTCACTTAGATGCATCCCTAAATCAGCTGCCAATTTGTAAGTATGAATTTGAAATTCAATAGGAAGTAAGGCTTTCTTACCATATACCAGTTGATAAGAAGTGAAACCTGTTGTGCTCTTCATGAAGCTTTTCTGGCCATTCTTTTCTATGAATTCTAACTATCTTGGTCATTATTTATTCTAGGGTTTTATCAGTGGACTCCACTTGGCCATTAGCTTTTGGATGATATGGTGTAAATTTTTTTATGCTTGATTTTGTACTTCTCTGCTATGTCTTGAACCAGTTTAGAGGTAAATTGTGTTCCTTGATCAGTAACAATTTCTCTGGGGACCCTAAATCTGACAAAAAATTCCTCAAAGAGAAAATTCACCATTCTTTGTTCTATTTCTTTGGTCAATTATTTTGATTCCACCCACTTTGTGACATAGTCAGTACATACCAATATGTACTTATTTCCATTTGATGGTGGATTGATGGGATTGATAAAATCAAGTGCCTATTTTTCAAATGGTTCTATGAGAACTTGTTCTTTCAATGGAATTTCATTAGATGGTATTGGTTTTACCATCTTTTGAAATCTATCACAAATTTTGACATATTTCTTGGATCCTTTAAAATGGATGGCAAATAATATCCCAAATTGAGTATTTTATATGTTATTCCCGTATCTGCAAAATTTCCACCACAAGGTTTGTCATGATAAGCTTTAAAGTTTCTAATATTTCATCTTTTCTTACACATAACATTATAATAAGGTCAGAACCAATATGGAAAATATATCTATTAAGCCATATGTATAGATCTGGCATGTATGACAACTTCTGATATCAATAATGCAATCTTGAGTATGGTGGGCCAGAAGTAACCAGCACAGAGAATCCTCTGTGCTGTAGCATAACCATATAAGTGTCCACCACAAGCACCTGAATGGCAATCATTCAAAACTTTTTCGGCTTCCTCATGCGTGAGGCACCTCTATAAAATCGTATTGATACCACGACGGTAAAGAGTGTCGCGAATGATCATATAATATTTGGCTTGGTATCAGATACATCGTTGTTGTGAGCAAGAGGTATCGGGCTAGAAAGTTTGGGTCTGGAGATAAATCAATATGTCTCCATACCATGGGTCAGATGATGAAATCAAGAACTTAGACTCATCCAGAATTGAAGGTTCTGATAGGGAAGGTCGTGAAGAAGCTCGACGAAAACTAGAGATTTCTTTGATTTGGATTTGATGAATTCCAAATCAAATTCCTGCAAAATGACAATCCATTTTGAGTATTTCCCCCCAACAATTTATTTGACAAAATATATGTCATAGGGTTGCAACCTGAAATGACAGTGGTCTTTCGGAGCAAGATATAGTGGCAAAATCTATGTACAACTTGAACATCAGCCAAAGCTAGATTTTCAACATAAGAGTACTTAACTTCTGTATCATTGAGATTGCGACTCAAATAATATATCAGATGTTCAATCTGATCTTCCTCTCAGACTAAAACCATCATAATGGTTGTATCTGTAGTAGCGAGACACAAGAAGTAGTCATTTTGATAATTCAGGGAATACATTAATGACACTCTAATTAAGGTATCTTTAAGAGCATCAACGAAAGCTTGCGCAACCTGATCCCAATGGAAGGGTATCCCCTTTTTCAAAAGAAAAGTAAATCCTTTAGCCATTTCAGCGTAATTGGGAATGAAACTCCTTAGAAAGTTAGCCTTCCCTTGGAGTCTCTGTAACTGTAGTAGATTGGAAGGTGGAGGCAAGTCGAGAATTGCCTAAATCTTAAGAGGGTCGAGTGGAATTCCTTCCTTAGACATTGTGAAACCAAGAAAATGACCATAATCAACACAAAACACACATTTGTGTGGAATGAGTCATATTTTGTAGTGTCGGCACCGTAAAAATATAGCTCTCAATGTTGTGGGTGATCAGTCCACTTTCGTGGATGAGAAGGTAAATCATGAAGGTATGGTTGAACAATATGTTTGATGTCATGGAAGGCATAATTCATAACCCTCTCAAACGTTTCTCCTGTGTCCTTCAAACCAAAAGGGAGTTTCCTGTCAGTGAATGTGCCCCATGGACAAATAAAAGCAATTTTAGATTGGTCCTCTAGGGAGATATTGATCCGATTATAGCCGGAAAAGCCATCCATAAATGAAAATATTTCACATCCGGCACATTCATCAATAATATGGTCAATAAAGGGAGTGGGATAATTGTCTTATGGACAATCTTGATTAACATCCCTATAATCGATGCACACTCGTATTGTCCCTTGTTTCTTCATGACAGGAACAATATTGGAAACCCAATCAGTAAGAGGAACAATGTATATGAAACCAGCATGCAAAAGTTTTTCAACTTTTGTTGTAATGGCAACAACCTTCTTTGGATGAACAGGATGGAGGCTCTGTCACATTGGTTTGACATTAGGATACATTTTAATTTCATGTTCAACTATACTAGAGTCAATACCTAGCATCTCCTCATATGACCATGCAAATATATCTCGAAATTCACTAAAGAGAGCATGGTAAATATCAAGTTCTAATGGAAAACAAGATTTGCCAACATGAATGTTTTCTACAACTTTAGGTTTGGTCGAAATATTGATAGAAATAGTTTCTTCTATATTTGAAAAGTTCCACTCAAAATCTACTATATCTATAAAAACATAATTCGAAAGAAAATCAACAACTGAAGGGTGATTATTTGGAAGATGGGAACGATGATGATAATCTTCCCATGGTTCTTATTCCGTCATCATTGATTGGATGATTACTTGATTAGTAGAAAATATACATGAAAAAGGATTAGAAGAAGTACCATATTCTAATGAACGATCTACCCATACAATTGGTGAAGACGGATTTGGGTTCGCCATGCAAACCAGAAATATTGATTGCTCTGCAAGCTCAATGGGGCTTAGAGGCATGATTTTGTTACTACTATCATCTTTAGAACTATTGGTAATCTTCCTTAAATAAGATGAAGTGGAAGATATCATGTTGCAAGTCTCAACTTTTTCCACTTCCGCCATGTTTGATGGTGACGATAGTGAAAAAGTACCCATTATGGAAGAATCCTTGAAGAGACCTACACCAATGTTTTGAAGAGATAGTGGGGGTTCATGAACTAACGAAATGCTTCCAGTAGCCTGTGAATTAGAGGAGAATAAGGTGAGTTGATTGATAACTGTGATTAATCCATTATGAGGGAATGCAATCATAAGAAAGTATGTCGAAACCACAACAACCATAGCATATATGCACGATCTTCCTAGAAAAATGTTGTAGTCAAGGGGTCCATCAACGACCTCAACTTCAACAGTTACTGTTTTTCCCCCTAGTTCAATTTGTAGATTACTCAAGATTCCACAAGGTTATATGTGCGACTGTCAAAAGCTTTTAATGTTTTTGGTGAACGTGACAGGCGGTGAACTAAGTGTTTTCCAGCAATTCATTGACATAATACAAGTAGATGCCCCCTCGTCAGTAACGGTTTGGTGAATAAGTTTATTCAAGGAATTTACTTGAATCAGGAATTCTAATTATGTTGGTCACTGTGGCGTATAACCCGCATGGTTGAAAACCACAAGATTGGAATTCGTTGGATCGATTCCACCAATTGCTGACAATGAAGCCTTCTTTTGGGAGGGACAATTTTGAAGCACCTCAAGTGTCAACATAGCAGAAGGTGATTGAGCCAAATATTCTACTATATTATAGTTCTGTGTTGCTCAAGCTTGAGGGTTAAACGTTGATTTATGTACAACTCCCTTAGGTAGTTTTATTTTTATCTCTAGGGCAATAGGTAGTGGAATAGGATCAAATGAAGTCAAAATCGAAGGATTAGGTTTGATAAGTGGCCTAGTTATTCGACGAAAATGGTTGATTTCCATAATATTTACTTCGTGTTGACACCAAAACATCAATTTTAGGCTTAGAGGAAGATAATATAAGCACTTGGGAAGTGGAAGCATGATCTGTAGAAAACATATGTGTCTTTGGGTTCAGAAAAGGATCAGTCAACATTGCGAATGTACTAGAAGTATTAAGAAGCTTTGAGACTTCGAAGTGGTGAGGAAAATCTCGCGTAAAGTGCTCATCGTTACAGATTAGACATGGTTAATGAGATTTCCTAGCTGAAGGAGAGGAATCGGATGATTTCTCTTGAGGGGGATTATTTTGTTTCTTCTTGTTTTTCCCCTTCTTCTTGCTTCTTGCTTGCTTTCCATTCTTGCCTTTGTCAGATGACATGGCATTAATTTCAAAAGCAATAGTATTATTAGATGCATTTGAAGTTTGATTGGAAATGGAAAGTGTCTAACCAGATGGTCTACCTGTTGTTTGTGTGCTCAAAGAACCAATCGCATCATCACCGACATGGGAGTACTTACTCGATGGTGGTGGAGGAACAATCAAAGCTGGTCTAGGTTGTGTTATATTTTTCCACGACTAGCCCACATAGTTAACCAAGGGGGTAGAGGGGGGGTAGAGCCCCCCCTTCGTTGCACCGATTGCATAATGGGGGGGTCACAGGGGGCTTGAGGGGTACAGGTAGCCCCCCTCTATGGGGTCCAAGGCAGCGTCCCATAAAATTTTGTTTTTGGACCCTATATTAGGTTGGGCGGACCTACCTATGGTTTTGTGCATGATTTTCACGCATGGTTTTGGGCGTGATGGTTTTTGGTCCATGGTTTTGGACGCAATGGTTTTCAGTCCATGGTATTGGATGCTTTGGCATGTATAAATATGCATTGTAACATTGAAAGGAATATAATGAAAAACCAAGCTGGTAGTCTCGGTTTTGGGATCCAGGGGAAAATCTTTGTGTATATGTGTTATGCTCTCGCATTGTTTATTTTCTGTGTTTTAGAATTCATATGCGGGTAATTTCTATACATGGTTAAAACCTACATGGGTGCATTTGGGATCTTGTCATAGAGCATGCCAGACTGTGTATAAATAAAGTCCAAATATTGGGCACGAGCAATTACTTGCTCTTAAGTGACAACTCCACGTTTCGCTACATCCTCGGTGATAGATGTCAACAACAATTTTATAAACCACTCAGATAAAAGCTGATTAGGAACATAAGTTTTGACCATTCGACGACAACAATGCCACTCATGAATACGATTAGAGATATGACTAGCAGTAGTTTGTTTAAAGTTGGTCAATAATTTTGTTCCAATTTCATATCATATGGGTAACTGGAAGTGGGTTAAAAATGTGGTAGCTAAAGATGTAAAGTTATCAAAAGAAGCTCATGGTAACTCAATGTACCACTTCACAGCTAGACCAGTAAGTGTTCTCTGGAAAAGTCATAGTCTAAATGAATCATCATTCAAGGAGTTTGATGAACACCATAAATGAAAATTCATGACATGGTTGGATGGGTCTTCTCCAGGGTTTCCATTGAATTTCGTAATATCGGAAGGTAATTTATGAGGAATCACCAGCCACCAAGGTGCATAAAGAATTGGGTCATTAGTGAGCCAATTTAGATCTGGTAGTTCAAGTGTTGCAACAAAAGGCAACTATCTATTGAGGTTAGGTTGAGCATAACTAGGGTAAGATGGGATTGCTTGGGAAATAGGCCTTTGCATACTAGCATAAGGCATCTGCTACTGGTAACCTTGATAGGGGTAAGTTTGTTGAGAAAATCCAGTATAAGGTGGTTTTTGAGCACTAGGATACATTTGTTGCTGTCTAAACCCAACATAGGCTTGTTGACCAAACCTGGCATAGGCTTCTTGGCCAAGTCCAAGATGAGGTTGGTATTGCTGGAATTATTGCTGTTGATATTAGGGTTGCCAAGGCTATTGAAGCGACTGTTGTTGTTGTTGATACAATGGTTGTTGATTTAACAGTTGTTTCCCACCAATGTAAGCTTGACCAGGTTACGAATACATTAAACCAATGTAAGTCTGAGTCATTCTAGTAAAAGGTAAATTGGCTTGAGGTTTTTGGACTCTAGGAACAAGTGATTGTTGTAAAACTGCCCGAGAAGGTTGAATATGTAAACCTGAAAATTGGGGGTCTAAGGTTGAGGGACCAACTTCCACAGGTTAAGATACAACTAACTGAGCTGTGTTTTCAGTAAAGATGTAACAACAGGTGTAGTAGGTATGGATGAGATAGATTGCAGAGGTTGTGATGGATACAAAAGCCTAGGTTGAATGGGCATTGTTGGTTGCCACTGATATACAATCATTCCAGGCTGACCTAAAGATGATGACATACCGGCATATGGTTGCCCCCCAGAAAATGGAGGATAAGGAGATTGTGCATATTGTTCTCCGTATGAGGGTAGTCCAGTGTAAAGCAGATATATTGGACGGTAACCATATGAACCAACTTGATATTGACTTGATGGGTCCAGTTGTTTAGTATCTGTTAATGAAGAATCAGACAAAATGCCTGTAGAGGACATAGGTGAAGACCAAGGGCTAGAAGCAACACCTAAGTGGGTTCCAGATAAAGATTGGTAACTTGATAGGATGGACGGACACCATACACATGTGAATCAAGTGTTGCAGTAAACATCGACGAGGTTGTGATAAAAGATTCTATCATAGCTGTAACAGATGGTACAATTTAGGATGTTGAATCTGCCATAGTCAAATGTCCAAATAAATTTCCTAACGAATCAATGGGTGTCTGAAAGTAATCAATATTAAAAGGAGTAGTAAAATGAGGAGTATGAGGATAAAGATAAAGTCCAGTTCCAAATGGAATGGAGTTATGGGTGTTTCTTCCTCATGTTCCTCTTCTGTCGAAATCAAAACAGGTGGAAGGATTTCACCGCCAGGTCCGTAATAGATTTCCAGTATTTGTTCTTGAGGTAAAGAGGAAGTCTTGACAATTATGGATGTTTGAGGATGTGCCGATCGATCTTCTTCTTGTATGGTAACAACTTTTGATTGTTCAACTTCAAGATCCAAGTGTTCTAGTAAAAGAAAAACAAGTTCAGGTTGGGCTTATGGTTGAACAGATTTAGGTTTAGAAGTAATTTCTTGTTGAACAACTTTGGGTTGAGAATCAACTCCTTATTGGACAACTTGGGTTACCGTTTCACTAGATTCAGTTCTAGTGTGCTAAGGTAATTGTGGAGATTCTACTTCAATAACAGATGTACCAGTAATTGTAGGAGTAACTGGAGTCACAGTACTTACTGGTATAGGTGTTTACGGTAATTTAGATGAAGAACTAGAAATTTGTGAAGTACTGGATTTAGTTAAATGAGATCGCTTTGACCAGATAGGTGTAGCATCAGGCGGTAAAGGCAGTTTAATCGATGTCCTCCATGAACGATGGGGTAAGGGTTAATGTTCCTCCACAATTGATGATTGATTTTATTACAAAAAAGAAATAAACAAAAAGGGGTAAGCTAGGAAAAAATATTACCAAGAAACTGTGAACTACATAATACCTCCCGATGAATCGAGAAGTACGAGCATGCAATCTCCCCGAATGTTGTGTTTGTGTTTCCTGTTACACAATATTTTGTCACCGTCCTTGTTACCCCTTCTCCCGCATATTGGATGACCTATTCCGGGACCTATGAGAAGTCACATAACCTGAAAACACCTGCATTGTATCCCCTTGAGTTTCATATGCCCTGAAGACACCTTTTGCAAAATACCCATAAAATAGCCTTTTTTCCATTAGCGTTGTTCCTCAGTGTATCACTCGCGCCAATGGGGGAAATCCTCCAAAGAGGGCATGCTAGCTGGCGATCTGTCTCAGAGCCGCACTAGCGCCAACCCAGTTGGGTAAAGTTTTTAACAAACCAACTTGCGAAGGTTCTTCCTAACCTATTCATGAAGTGATTCCAGTTTGAGTTAGTTCAGTTGGGCTTCGAATCTCCATGGAAGGGAAGTAGTTCTCCACCTCTCATGGAAGCTTCCTAATGATAAGGACAATCCCATGAATCTTGTGGGTGATCTTATCTCCTTCTCCTCCCTCTATATAAGCTTGTCCTTTTGCCTTTGACAAGCTAGTTAGTAATTCTACTCTTCAAGCTCCAAATTCTAAGTCCCAAAGTCTGAGAATTGCTAAGCTCATGCTACAAGAGGCCTTGTTCATCCCCATAAGGCTACATCTTTAATAAGGAGATCTTTGTCCAAGTAACCAAGGAGAGAGAGGCTTGTTCCCCATCCCCTACAAACTTTGCAAGGCATGTGTTGCTGATCACCCAACCAAAGGAGGATTTGACGTCAGAACTTGGTTGTATTCTCTTTTGTTTATCAGTAATAATAGACGATTATCATTATGGTTCCACTCTTATTATCTTTATAATGATGTTTGAGTTGTATCCTTTCTGACTGATACCTAGTTGCATTTCTTGAATTTTATGCATGTATTTGTCTTGTTCTTTGTATGTGCAGGTGTCTGTTCACGAGGATCGTGAGGATTATGACCAGATGAAGTGAAAGAACAGGAGCGACAACTCTTCTACAAATACTAGCATTGGATTCGAGGTAGGCCCTCATCATTGGTCTTTATTTTGCAATTAGGAACCTGCGTGTTAGCGTTGTTTGATTGCTGCTAGACCCCATTTAGGCTAGTGGGATCGCCTCTATCCGCAGAGGGGATTTACCTACACAACAATTTGGCGACTCCGCTGGGGAGTTGGATTTTTGCCGTGTTTGTTTGTTTTGTCTTGTTGTTTGATTTGTAAACTTTAGACAGAGCCTGAAGTCTGGCCAGATAGCCTTCGAAATTCTATTGCTTTGCATTAGCGAAGTAGATCAACGCTACTTCAGTCCATCTCCGGTTTGGTTTACGAACTGAACGGCTTGGAACTTGCCCTGTTTCTTGGTTATTTCCTTTGTTTCTCCTGCTTGATTAGCTTTCTAGGTTGAATGCCTATGTTGCTTCTTGCCTCTTGGTGTACTTAGGTATTGCTGTTTTGGCCTTGGCTCTTTTGTTTTTATTTTTCGATAGCAAACTCGGCTGGCGCTAGTTTATAGCGTGACAGTCGCGCCAGTTGGCGCAAGTTTCACATTCACAACCCACGCTAATTCCTGAAAGGCGCTTGTTGCAGCCTAACAGTAGCGCCAAGCCTATAAACGTTTGAATTTTTCTTGGCTGTGAACTTTTCGATCTTGGGTTTTGTCCTAGGTACCTTTTTCAGACTACTTGAGTGTGTTGGAGTGTGATTTGACTAGCTTTGATCGTTACCCTTTGGGTGTTTTCTTTTTTCTATCGATTTCACGTTTCTAGCCCTAGGGCATCTAGTGGACTTGTGGATCGAGCCTTCCTCAGGTGTTTTGATCTTTTTGTGGTCCAGTCGACTCTTTTGTTTGCTCCCTTACACTTGTTTGGTAGCTGTGAATCATTTTGTTGTGGTATTTGGGTGACTTGCTTTGTCTTCACTTGAATTCCGCTTCGCCTCACTTTGAACCTAGATCACATGGCTCATTGTTGTCTTTGGGATCTTTTTGGTTCTTTGGATGTTTGATTTGTGATTTGAGGAACTGAACGTGCTTGTATTGGATAGAATTTGTTTGTGTTATTTCTCAAAAGTTCTTTAGTGCATTTTTCCATCATCGAAAAGAAAAATCTCTTTTGCTTTGAATTAGTTAATGAAAATTAGAACTTTTCATTTCGATTAGTGATTTAGTGATCTTAAAGAAAAGTTTATTTATTTGCATTAGCTGCATTAGGGAAGCTCTTTTGTTGTTTTGTAATCATTTTGTTTGTATGAAAGCTCTTCAACTCTCTCGTAATTAGCATTCATCGAATGAAATGACATGTTTTGGCATATAGGTTGCATTTAGGGAATTTTGAGAGATTACATATGGTAGGACCTGAGAACCGAAACCTAACACAAGATCAACTTTAAAATAAATCGAATGAATCTAAAAACGCATTGGAACATAACGTTCACATTTTAGAGGTCTAGGCTAGAGACGTGATTCAGCGTCGTTAAACCTAGTCACTTTTGTTTCCACTCAAGGTTGGGTGATTCCTCCTTTTGTGACTCAACTGTGGTCTAGTACGGACTTATGCTCCCACGTACCGTCGAGTATATGGGGGGACTCCACTAGGTTATCATCCTTGATCCATAAGAAGCTGTGTCTACCGCCTTACAGCCTGTAACGCACCGAACACAGCATTCGGGAAGATTGACTGTCGTACGGAAAGTCCTTGGTTTTCATATGATTGTTAAGGTGTATATGCAGTTTTACGGATTGTCTGGTAAACCCCTTGCCTAGTTCTCAGAGTAGTCAATTTTTTATCCTTTTCGGACTCCTTAAAAGAAAAGGCTCACTTGAGCATTTGTCACTTCGGGCTCACTAAACATTCGAAGGTGACTAGAGTCATCTTTTTGTCATTTTCTCGACTCTTTAAAGATGAAAAGGTCAAGTTGTGTCCTAATGTCTTAAAATTTATTCGACCATGATCACACTTACCTTGTTAGATCTTGTTTCGTTAGTTTTGAGTAGGGTCTTTCCTCGTTAGCTTGTCTAGGATTTTTGAATTCAATCATCCTGGCGGATCCATTGATCCCATCTCCCGTCCCTAGTGACCAAGGGTCTCCTTCTTCTACTGCTCCCGAGACACCGGTTTGTAGTGACACTTTTCCTATTATTCCAAGTGTCCAACCGTTGAACTCTCGTGCCCCAGAAGACGAGCTTCACGATCTGTTTTGGAACCCTGTTTGGGAACCATACAAAGAGGATTTTCCCTCTACTCCTACTGGTGCTTCGGCCCCGATGGCTTCCTCTGATATGGAGGACACATATCCTGTAGTGCGTGAAACACTTGTTGTGTCAAGTATCGAGACTCCTATCCCGGCCACATCCCCGATCATATCTATGCCGTACACTGTCACCCCTCTTAGTGTTAAAGTGCCTGCACACTATAGGGCTTTGAGGGATGCCATGGGCTCTAGGAACTCCTCTTCTGGTACCATGTGGTATCATAACATCATTCCCACTACGGGATCTTTTGTTTCACAAGTTCACAATACCGTTGTCACGTCAGTTCCGACCAATCCGACCATTTGTGTCGCATCTTCAACTCTGGTTGTTAGTGTCATTATGGCGTCTTCGATTGTAACTATTGTTGCTAGTCCGTCCCACGGTCCAACACATAGTCATCAACTGGCACATACAGCCAGATTTGTTCATCCTGCAGTTAGTGCCCCACCTTCTTTTGGTGCCATTCCAGCAGGGGGGGCATATTCTCAATATTTGCATGCTGTCCAGAATCCAGGCGTGCAACGCCCTTATTATGACCCTATAGGTCATCATTTGTATACTTCCTTGCCAGCTGAGCCCGCTATTGAGGTTTCAGTTCCATTGAACGTCGCTTGGGGTACCACAGTTTATGGTGGTGCCCAAATATTTCCGGATCAAGGGAAGTCGTACCAAGGACCATCGTATCAAGGTCAGCCATCCTACACACAACCTAATTATGGGCAACAGTATTATGGCCAAACCTATCTAGGGAAACCTGGTGGCCCACAAGGACAACCCTCCCGGGGACAACCTTCGGCCTATAGTGGTCCATCCTTCACCTATCTTGGGCAACCCTCTGGAAACCTGGGAAAACCTTATGCTCAACAAGGACAACCTGGAGTCCAACAGGGATACCCTTCGGGTCAACCCTACGAGAATCCAGGACAACCTTATGCGCAACAAGGACAACCTAGAATCCAGCAAGGGTACCCTTCTGGGCAGGGTGGTCAGCCTTACATGCGGTAAGGCTAGCCCACTGCTCAGCCTAGTCAGCCATCTGGACAGGTTGGTCAACCCCAAGGCCAACCAACCGTTTAGTCTGTTTGGCCATCTGGTCCACAAGGACAACCCTCGGTTGTACAAGGACAACTTAACACCCAACAAGCTCAGCCTTCTGGGCAAGTGGGTCCATCCCAAGCTCAACCAAGGCAACCTTCCGGCTAGGTGTCCCAACCTCAGTCTTCCCAAGGACATCTTTCTGGGCCTGCTCAACCGGGCATGCAGATGGTCATTGCTTCACAAGCTCAACCTGGTTTTCAGCCCCAGACTCAATCTGGTCTCTAGATGCAAGGTGGGTTTCAATCCCAACCTTCTTACCAAGCGCAGCCTGGTCCCCAGGCTCAATATGGAGCCCAACAATCATATGGATACCAGCAACCCTAGGGGCAAGCTCAGTTTGCCCCGTATCAAAATTACCAACAGATGCAGGTCGCTCCTTATCAAAATTACCAGCAACAATATGTTGCTCTTGCAGGTTAGTTTGGTAACCAATGGGGCGCTAGGGGGCAGATCCAGAGTCAACCGTCCGGTTATGGATATAACCCTTATGGACAGAGTCCCTATGGACAGGGTCCTTTTGGACCTGGTCCATCCGGACAGAGTTAGTGGGGGCAACCAACAACTGGTTGGAACTCTGGCCCTACCTCGTTTCCACAATCACAGATGTCCTTCAATCCTCAGCTACCATTCTTAGCAACGTTGGAACTGCGAGGTGTATCTAAATTAACTAATGATCCTATCTTGCATAATCCATACTAGCCCCCGGTTCCAACCAAGATACCCGACGATTGTCCCAAATTTGACGGTAAAGCTGGAGAGGATCCTCAAGCCCATGTGATGACTTATCACCTTTGGTGTTCGTCGAATTCATGGCTTGACGATTCAATCCGACTCCGCCTGTTCCAAAGGACTCTCACCGGCTCGGCTATTAAATGGTACATTGAGTTGACCATGCATATTTTCAAGATATCAATTCATTGGCATTGGCATTCCTCACTCATTTTCAATTACCCATTCGGTATGAGACAGGAACAAATCTCCTTACGTCTCTCAAACAGGACACGGCCACGCACATCTCTGATCATATACATGAATGGAGACGGCGTCATCGGTTGATCAAGTTCTGGATTCCTGATCAACTCCTAACCGATTGGTTCATGACCTCCTTTGTCCCTAAGATCGCACGGGACATTGCCATGGGAGCTTGTGTGACTGAAGAGAAAGTTATCGCGCATGCCCAGTACCTTGAATTAGTTTATTCTCAGTCAGGTACTTTATATGAGTATTTGCCTGATGCCCCAAGACCCGGTACATCCAAAGCTCCACCAAAGCCATCTGTTGATGGGGTTATTGGCTCTGTAAATCTGTCATCGAAGGAATCATCCTCGAACCCTGGGAAGCAAAAATCGAATGCTTCAAACGAAAACACTTCTCAGGGTGGTTCTAATTCTGGAAGTACTTTTGAGGTCAACGCCGTCCAGTCCACCACGGCGGACAAGGCCTCGAAAGGAAAGAAAAAGGGGAAAGCAAAGAATAAATCTGAGCAACCTAAACAGGAATCCTCCAAACCTCCACCTGAGGAAGGAGCCAAGCGTAAACCAAAGTATCCTTGTCTTATCTGTGACGAGGATCATTATACCAAAGACTTCCCTAGGCGGTCCGAGGTCAGTCGTTTATTGAAAGGTGCTCTTGGGATTCCTGCAGTTCTGAAAGAACCTTTCCCTTCTCAATAGACTCAAATGGTGGTCGATCCATCTTCGTCTTCATCTCCCTTTGGTTCCCAAGTGTTCATGGCTAGAACCATTCCCATTCATGTAACGACTCAAACAAAGGAGTATCCGTCATCCGCCGGGAAGGAGCCTAAGGTCCCCTCAAGCGCTCCTCCATCCAGTTCTGGTCCGCTCCACATCAAGAGGCCTAGTACTGAGATGCCCATTCGACCCCCTCCCAAAGGAGTACTCCGGAGATCATCTTACAACCCAAATGCTCGTGCTGCCCAGCACTATAGCATAGTTGAGGACTTAGCACAGGCTCCGTCGACTATGTCCGCTTTAGAAGTTCTCCAGAGCTGCCCCCCTCAAAGGAAGTCCCTACTATCGGCCATCGGTGGCATCGACCCAACAAATTCGGATTTGATCACCTTTGATCTCGAGAGCCATGTCCCTAGGCTGCCTCATCAGATCCCCTTCCTCATACAAGTCATCATCAATTCGAAAACAATTCATCGTATAGTTATTGAGGAAGGCGCGTCAACATCCATCATGTCTGTTGCTTGTTGGAAAGCGATCGGGTCTCCGACTTTGAGCCAGTCTCCCACGAGGCTGGAAGCCTTTGATGGGAGAGAATATCGCCCATATGGTATCCTTCAACGATTGCCGATTACTTTGGAAGGGAAAACCGTTGAAGTGGAAGTTGAGGTCGTTGACGCAAATGTTACTTACAACCTCCTTCTGGGCCGAAGCTGGACATATGCCATGCATGTCGTGGCTTCGTCCCTCTTCTGTGTCATTCATTTCCCTCACCAGGGGAAAATTGTCACGGTAGACTAGCTCTCCTTCTTCACTTCTTCTTCTGAAGGCAATGTGCCTTTCGTGGAGCATACCTCCATCCCCTTCGAGAGTGCGGGAGTGGGGCTCTTCAAACATCCCGCCCTTATGGGTGTCTTTTCACTCCCACCTCCAAACCTCTCCTCTATCAGTATGATTTTGGTTCATTCTGACCCTTGGTTCCTCCCCCCCACTGACCAGATAGAATCGTGGGGTGAGGAGATGCCGTTGAGTCCAGCTGAGCTCAATTACATCGAAATTGCTGTTGTATCGGCTCCTCCTGCTGAATCTACTTCTTTAAGCGGAGCTCTTGACTCATATGCCTACTCCCCTTGGCTTGGAGAATGCACCTCCTCAGATCCGTTAAAGGAAATATTTCCTTTCGACGAAGCCATCATAGAGACCATGTCTCTCGAGGAATCTCCGTGGTTCAATCTTCATCACCGTTCCTCGTTTCTCCCTACCCTTCGGGAAACGTTGGCTTGTCTCGAGCGGTCTGCTCCGTGTCTCCCTTCACAACCTCTTCAGACACCTATTCAAGTCTATCAAGTGTCTTCTGAAGGGAATTTGGGGAACATTACACAGACTCAACCTATCGACATCTCTGTCAAACCAGGGGTCGTCGAGCACATCTACATAGGAGTGACTTGCACTCCTAATGAAATTCAAATCTATATAGCTCTTTTTCGCGAGTTCCGTGACATCTTTGCATGGTCTTATGAAGATATGCCCGACATTGATCCAAGCATCGTAGTGCATGAGATACCTACGTATCCAGGAGCTAAACCTGTTCGTCAGCTTTTACGCCCTGTGCACCCCAGGAAGGCTACATCATAGTTAATGAGATACCTACGTATCCAGGAGCTAAACCTGTTCGTCAGCGTTTATGCCCTGTGCACCACCGGAAGGCTACTGAAGTCGAAAATCTTCTTAAATCTGGCATCATTTACCCCATCCCACTCACAGATTGGGTTTCTAACATTGTCCCTGTGGATAAAAAGCAGGGTACTATTTGCGTCTGTTTCGATTATCGTGATATTAATCGAACCTACCCAAAAGATAACTACCCCACACCCTTCATTGACCATCTCATTGATGAGTGTGCTAGGAGTGAGATATATTCGTTTATGGATGGCTTTTCTGGATACAACCAGATTAATATCATGCCTGCCGAGCAACACAAGATGGCCTTTATCTGTCCGTGGGGTACTTTCGCTTATAAAAGGCTCCCTTTCGGTCTCAAGAATGTCGATGCCACTTTCCAACGTGCGATGTCTTACGCCTTTCATGATATCTGGCACATCGTGCAACCTTATCTGGATGACCTTCCCGCTCATTCAGCTAAACACCAAGACCATCCGTCGCATCTCCGCAAAATTTTTCTCCGCTATCGACACTATAACATTCGACTTAATCCACATAAGTGTGTCTTCTGCGTGGAATCTAGCCGACTTCTCCGGTTTACATCTCCCGAGAGGGCATCCGCTTGGATCCCCTTAAAGTCGAGGCCATTTTGAATCTTCCTCCCCCTGCTTATTTGCGGCAACTGCAGAGTTTGCAGGGTAAAGCAATTTTTTTACGACGATTCATCCCGAATTATGCTAAGGTGGCAAAAGGTTTCACGCGGTTACTCAAGTGTGACACCTCATTCCGATGGGATGCCATAGCACAAGAGTCGTTTGAGCATCTTAAAACTATTCTGGTTTCCGCCCCTTTGTTGCGGCCTCCAAATTACCATCACGATTACACGTTGTACCTGGCTGCTGCTCATACCACCATCGGCATGGTTCTTGTTCAGGATGAAAATGATGGCACTGAACATGTTATTTATTACCTTAGTCGCAATTTGTTAGACACAGAGACTCGATATGCCTATGTCGAGAAGTTGGCACTGGCTGTTGTTTGCGCCGTTCAACGCTTCTGTCATTACATCTTGTTGCGTACCACGACAATGATCTCTGATTGCAACCCAATGACCTACATTTTGTCACGTCAGTTGGTGGGGGGAAAATACTCGAAGTGGATAGTCATCCTCCAAGAGTTCGACTTGGAATTTACTGCTGCCAAGTCTAAGAAGTCACTTGTATTCGCTGAACTGTTATGTTCTTTTCCATCTAATGCTGCCTCCTCTTAGTTAGAGGATTCCATTCCGGACGAAACTCTCTTCCTCATCAGCACCCTCGATCCCTGGTACGGGGATATTATTGTCTACTTGAAAACATCCTCCTTCCATCCCAAGACCTCTAAGGATGCTCGCCGACAGATCCGACATCAAGCCCAACCATATCGCATCGTTGGGGACACCCTGTACCGTCTCGGTGTTGATTCAATTCTTCGCCGATGCTTGACTTTCGAAGAAGCAGAGAGAGTTTTAAATGACTACCATTCTGGTGCTTGTGGTGGTCACATGTCTGGATATACCATTGCACAAAAAATCCTCCGTGCTGGCTACTTCTGGCCCTCCATTTTCAAGGATTGCATTCTTGCCATCCGTTCATGTCATGAGTGCCAAATTTACCAACGGAAGATGCGTGCACTCCCTGCTCCGCTGCACCCTGTTGTAATCGTCAGTCCTTTTGCCAAATGGGGCATTGATTATATGACCTGTAACCCTCGCTCGGCTGGGGGGCATGGGTACATCATCGTTGCTGTTGATTATTTCACGAAATGGGCCGAGGCGATGCTTACATTGTCTGAAGACGGTCACACCACGGTGCAGTTTTTGTTCAACCATGTTATTTCGTGGTCCGGAGTTCCCCAAGCCATCGTCACTGATCACGGAAAGAATTTTCATAATCACATGATGACCGAGCTAACAACCTAGTTGGGCCTACGACATGATAGTTCAACCCCATACTATCCTCAAGCAAACGGTCAAGTGGAAGCCGTGAACAAGGTTTTGGTCATGATGCTTCAACGAACTGTTGTCATGCATAAGTCCAATTGGCATTTGATGTTGTTCTCTGCTTTGTGGGCATACCGCACCTCCGTGAAGGACGTCACCAGTTTCACTCCCTTTCAGTTGGTGTACGGACTAGAGGCTACCCTTCCTATTGAGTGTGAGATTCCTTCATTAAAGATAGCCATTGAATTGCTCCCTGATACTACTCCAGTAGAAGAGCGCATTCTTTACTTAGAACGGCTGGACGAGACTCGTCGTCTAGCCTCCTTAGCTATTGAAGCACAGAAGAAGCGAGTGAAAACTCACTTCGACAACACTGTTCATCCCCGCTCTTTCATTGAGGGAGACTTAGTACTGCTCTATGATCAAGCTAACGATAAGCTGGAGGCAGGAAAATTCGAGCCTATGTGGCACGGGCCCTACATTGTGAAAAGAGTTTTGCAAAAAGGGGCCTACGAGCTTATTGATTACGAAGGGAATCCCCTGGATAAGCCCTGAAATGGGCTTTATTTGAAAAAATACTATGCATGAGTCCAGGAACTCTCTCTTTTTGTATATACATGTGCTTTCAAAAAGTGTGTTGTGTGTGTATGATTTCATGTTTTTGTCTTGGTGTGTCAGTGTGATTGTCGCTTATTGTGTCTTTTTGCTTCTTGGACAAATGTCTGGATCGCCTTACGTTGGTTTCGATGATGGTGCCTCCCGCAGTACACGTAACTTTTCATCTACGACATGGGTGATCTATGATCCTCATGGTGAGTTAGTAGACATTCAAGGGGCTTGTCTAGGTTGTACAACAAACAATGTCACTTAATATAGTGTTGTGATTGAATTATTGGCTGAGGCGATTAACCTTGGCATTCGAACATTGGTTGTGAACTTGGACTCTCAACTTGTCGTCCACCAACTCAATGGGCGTTATTCCGTCAGAGATCATCAGATTTTAAGGTTGTATTTACGTGTTAAGTTGTTAGAAAGGGATTTTGATTTCATTACGTATCAGCATATTCCAAGACGACTTAATATGTTAACCGATGCATTAGCTAATTATGTGTTGGACAGGCATTTCCACAACATGTAATTCAACATAACATAAGAAGCATAAAGTACAATAAACCATAAAACATATGTATATATATATGTGTGTGTGTGTGTGTCCAAAATGTTTGCACCCCGTGCATCATCAAAAAATAATACATGTTTGTTTGAATACATCCGGAGACAACATGTCTCTCAAAAAATATACATGAAAAGAAAAGCCTAGATATCTAGTCGTGCTCATGGTAGCACGTCCCCGCTCGCACTAGACGCCTTAGGAGTCGGTGGATGCAAGTTGGCACCCCTACTGTGTGCCTCTGGTACGCTAGCGGGACATCCGCTAGCCGAGCATAATCTGGCACTCCTCGAGTGATAGCCTCGAGGTTCTGGATAAGCTCCCCTCTGTCACCGCCCTCCTCCTGAGGATCTGCTCCTGCTGCTGCTGCTACTGGATGCCTCCTCGCAACAGCAGACGAGCCAGCTGGACGTTCTGGGCCAACATCTGCATATGCATATACAGGTCATCAGGACAAGCATGTACTAACAAAAAAAAAAAATCATAAAAATACAAAATCAAAAAAATGAGGACGTACCAATCTCCTCGTCCCAATCCTCTCCATCCAGAAGGGGAAGGTCAGGGTCTCCAGTGAAGTTTGTCCCCGCATACGGCCAGTATTCCACCACGATCAGTTGGCGGTGAAGCCACCCGAAGAACTTCGGTCTGAAGGACATCTGTTGGCCGCCACCACCCCTCGGCATCAGTGCCGCCCATCGAGCCATCCTCGACTCTCGAGGTGCTGGGTTTGCCACAAAGGCCCCTTGGCCCTGGAAGCTTGGCACACGTTCCAAGAAGAACGTCACCAAGATGGAACCATACCCGAACTGTTGCAGCTTGCCCCGCTTGGCCTTCGTCAGCTGCCTCTTCATATTGGTCGTCACAGCTGACGCCCAATTGAAGATCGTCGAGCTAAGGCACTCTATCGCTAATAGCAGGTGGTTCTTCGTAGCTTCGTGGGGCGCTTGTGCCCCTGCAACTCGTGTAAAGGTGAATAGTAATGCTCGCAGTGTCAAGTCCTGAACGGTGGGGATATCCACCTTAGAACTGCCCTGCCCATATTTTTCCTCCGGGCAAATTCGATCCTTCACCTCATCCATCTTCTCTCCAGATGGCCTGCTCCGAGTCAATCGAGGCACCGGCCCTCGTCACAACAATCTAGTCAAGAAATAGACGTCAGACACGTCTAACTCCAGCACCTGATCCCGTATCTGGAACACCTGTTCCTCTACGTCCCACAAGTCGATCAAGTACTGCAGGAGCTCTGGCTGAGCTCGTAAGTAGGATAGCATGAAGTATTTCTTGAGCCCACATGCTCTGAGAGCTTCCATGCAATCCTCATCAGCTAGGGCCAAGGTGTCCACTTGTTCATGTTCCCATTCCTTCCATAAAATCACCATTTTTGTGGATTGCCCTGCAAGTACAAGCCAAAATAATGCATTAGACTCTCATATAACTTGAAATTGCAGAAAAATGGGGTTTGAATTTGTTGAAATTGGCCAAAAAATGTGTGCGGCCATTGGCACGACTGTTTCTAAAATAGTCGCGCCCATGGGCGCGCGCCCTATGGGAAACTTGCCCCATTGGCACAGGTCCGTGCCCGAAACCCGTGCTAATGGGCGCAACCCCTAAAATTAAAATTCCCCCCATAGGAAATGAAAATGAAATAAAAAACAAATTCTAAACAGATGGAAATGAAGCTAAGGAAAAGACTGCTTACTTGGCACTTACGGCGCTCGAAATGGTCCACTGGATTGGTCGCAATCGCCAACTGAAGGTCGCACTCCAAAAAGCCCTAATGTCGCTCTCCAAAGGTAAAAAGTGAAAAGTAATTTTTATTTTACCATTTTCACCTTTTTATAGCTTTTTGACCCTAAATAGGCTTTAAAAAGTCATTTTATGAACATTTTTATGAATATTTGTGTCGAAGATGGGTTTACACCGTTTTTGTGCAGCCACAAGTGTTCATGCAGCTTTCATGGCGAAACGAGTTGTATTTTATACTTTTTCGGACTCGGTAAATACACGAAAAAGTCACTTTGGAGTCATCTTTTGCTCTTTTCTGACTCTCTAAACGTGAAAAGAATGTCGAGTTGGTCCTCTCGACTCGTTAAACGGACATGAGAGGCGGTCGTCTTTAAACCCTTTTCCGACCATTTAAAAACGAAAAGATCGTCGGACCCTTGTCGTTTCCGGTTCGTTAACGGTCATGAAGCGACGTGGTTTTGATCGCTTTTTTACTTTTTCATATCAGAGTCACTACTTATGAAAATTACTCCTCGATCGTAATGATCGGGTGGTTCTTTCGAGCATGGTTTTATACTTTTTCGGGCTCGAGAGACACAACTTTACGAGAAAAGGACACCCCTGGAGTTTCCTTTTCGCTGTCTTTTCAAACTCTCTAAATATGAAAAGACGTCAAGTTCTTCCTTTGTCAGACTCGTTAAAAACTTAATGACATCGGATTCTGTCAAAATGACGCCTCTCAAGCATATGATATCCCCGTCAAGCTTGCCATCCAAAAATAACCGGGGTACTCACCAGAAATGGTGGGGGAATAAAAGAACCGTAATCATCGTCATGTCGGCAGTATGTTGCTCTTGAACATGGCACTCATCTGCATTCGTGTCTGGGTGGGGATATCTCATCTTGTTTCACACTTGCCTCCGTGGGTTTGGGTTATCCTGTTTGACCATTCATCTGCTCGTCGTCTTGTCACCATGACCCCTGATCATTTGATTTCAAATACTACCAAGTCCAGTGTCGTGCCGCCGATATGTTCAAGAGAAGTTGACCTCTGCAGAATACTCAACCTCCCTCTGATACCTCACACAAAACATTTTATCCTTCTCTGTCTCGTGTCGATGATGTGGGGAACATTATGGCCCACCTTCGATCAAGGTCACTTCCTGTCGACTTCATCTCATTATCCAGGAAGTTGACTTAGAGACTCCCTTCAGGTACCTTGGAGCCTGCATACCTCAATGGCAGGTTCTTCATGTTCGACGCGAGGTTTTCATCAATGTGCCTCGATCGGATGATTCTACGTGTTTGACACTGGCCACTGATTCGCATGCGTGGATTGGTATCCTATAGTACCTTAGGACCATTGCATATTGGTGGTACTCTCGCAGTGTGTTAACAATTTTCATTTTGACTGGTAATCAGACGATGTTCTCGCATGTTCGACTTCGACTCCTATATTCGCATGCTTGAACTTGTACTTTGTTCGGGTCGAGTTGGAGCGCAAGACCCTGAATTTTATATGTTGATATCCAGGCTGCATTTTGTGGATTATTATAATCACTACATGACTCATTCACTGGATGGATGCGACCATGCCTTAGTCTATTCATTGATCCTCATCGGATGGCTGCATCCATACCTGGGATCCAGATTTTTATGTACTCTGCTATGGATGGTTGCGCCCATACCATGTACATCATGTATTTGAGATATCAGTTGTACTTTGTGCAGGTTCTCTAGCGGCCGTGTTTTCAGTCGACCATGTTCTTGTAAAGCACTTCACCCCTCTCTCTATCGGGCTTCATGCTTTAGGGGGCATCTTTTACATAGTATTTTGTCACCTTCCCTGTTACCCCTTCTCCCGTATATTGGAGGACCTATTCCGAGACCTGCGAGAAGTGACATACCTTGAAAACACCTGCATTGTATCCCTTAAAGTATGTAATTCATATGCCTTGAAGACACCTTCTGCAAAATACCCATAAATATAGCCCTTCTCCATTGGCGTTGTTCCACAGTGTATCACTCGCGCCAATGAGGGAAATCCTCCAAAGAGTGCGTGCCAACTGGCGCTCTACCTCAGAGTCGCACTAGCGCCAACCCAGTTGGAAAAGGTTTTTAACAAACAAACTTCTGAAGGTTCCTTCCACCCTATCCATGAACTGATTCCAGTTTGAGTTGGTTCAGTTGGGCTTCGAATCTCCCAAGGAGGGAAGTAGTTCTCCACCTCTCATGGAAGCTTCCTAA
>APFE030628592.1:148321-172320 GCA_000404065.3 Pinus taeda | reverse complement strand
GTCCAAGTAATCAAGGAGAGAGAGGCTTGTTCCCCATCCCTTACAAGCTTTGCAAGGCATGTGTTGCTGATTCACCCAGCCAAAGGAGGATTTTACGTCAGAACTTGGTTGTATTCTCTTTTGTTTATCAATAATAATAGACGACTATCATTATGGTTCCACTCATGTGTCCTTATTATGATGTTTGAGATGTATCCTTTCTGACTGATACATAGTTGCATTTCTTGGATTTTATGCTTGTATTTGTCTTTTTATTTGCATGTGTAGGTGTCTATTCACGAGGATCGTGAGATTGTGACCAGCTGAAGCAAAAGAACGGAAGCAACGACTCTTCTACGAATACTAGCGTTGGATTCGAGGTAGGCTCTCATCATTAGCCTTCACTTTGCAATTAGGAACCTGCGTGTTAGCGTTGTTCGATCTAGACCCCATTTAGGCTAGTGGGATCGCCTCTGTCCGCAGAGGGGATTTACCTACACAACAATACTCCCCTCATTTATTTCCACTAAAACTTTTTTTGGCATTAACCATTTGGGAAAAAAAAGTATAGTGCACTAGAGGACATTAAGACTTACAATCTAAACAAACAGAAAAATGAGGATTGTTTGATAATGTTAAGGCCATTTTAGGTTGCACTATTGGAATTGTGTGCATTATAGTCAAAATTCACATAATTAGACAAAAAATTATAAATAAAAATTTAATAATGAAAAAAGTAATTCATTTTCTACATTTCATCCTTTTACACCATCTTCAAATTTATTATGTAAGTATTCTAATCATTCATTCGAGTTCACAGATCGATGTTTTTCCAAATTTACATTGTCATTACCTTGTCATGAAAGACCATCATTAACTTAGACCTCCCCAATACCTTCATCTAATATTACTACTCCATTCATCCTTTAAACTACAACTAAATTGTTATATTAATATAAATATATAATAATAAATAAATATATATATATTATAATTTCTTGGTTAGAATTTGAATTTTATGAATTAACTAGAAAATAGAGAATATTCAACCTTAATACAAAGTGAGAATTTTCAATATTCTATATGTTATCTATGTTTTAATTTAATTGAATTGTTTGTTGTTACTCCAATACCTTAAATAAATTGATAAAAAAAAAAAATATGAACTCTCTTTTCTTATAACTCTTTTCTTATAATATTTAATGTGTATTTTTAATTTTTTAAAATATATATATTTTAAACATAAAAAAACGCTATTATTATATTTCAGTTTGAAAACAATAATAATAAAAATAGTCCTTTTCTGTACTGCCAATGAAATCATATCTTCTAAGCAAAACCACTTGTTTGAAATAACATACACCATGATCCTAAAAAAAATGACCCATGCACATAACTTTACACCCGTCCCCAATACCTTCATCTAATATTACTACATTCACCTTTAAATATATATAATAATGGGTTAGACTCCCCAATACCTCATCTAATATTACACTTCATTCATCCATATATTATATAGATATATAGTTATAAAAATAATATTCTGGGTTAGATTTGATTTATGAATTAACTGAAAAAGAGAATATCCAACCGTTTAAATTTAACGTAAGATTTTTCACATATTTAATGTTATCTATCGTTAATTTTAAATTGAATTGTTTGTTAATACTCCAATGAACCTTAATAAAGTGATAAAAAAATATGAACTCTCTTTATTATAATATTAAATTGGTGTATTTAATTTTTTAAATATATATAATTTTAAGCAATAAAAACCTATTATTATAATTTAGTTGTGAAAACAATAATAATAAAATAATAATAAAGATAGTATTTTCCTGTAGGGCCAATAAAATCATTATCTTCCCACAAAAACCACTTATTTGAAATAACATACCAGTCATCCATTAAAAAAAAATAGGCTTCCACTCCTACTCAAATAAAAACAAAATTAAAATTAAGTTATAATCCAAAATCTGAACTTATCATAACTTTCATCTGAACTTACTTTTAAAATTTTGATTTTTTTGTTAATAATATCCTAAATATAAATAATAATAAAAGTCATGTACAGGGCGTTAACCAAGGTCGTTACTTCGTTAATATAACTGTTTTTCAGTTTTAGTTATGGTACTACATTCGGCTGCTGCCTGCGGCCAAAACTAAGTGATCGAACATCAATGGCGTCTACAGAGGCAAAAGCGATTACTATTCGCACCAAGAAGTTCATGACAAACAGACTTCTCAGTAGAAAGCAATTTGTAAGCCTTACAGTTAACAGATCTCTGTTTTCATGGTCATATTGTTGCTCACTTAATCTGTTCTGGATTTCTTAAGTTAATCCTCTCTTCGTTTTATGCATGAAGGTGATTGATGTTCTCCACCCTGGACGACCAGCTGTTTCGAAGGTATCATTTCTTGGGTGTTTTTAATGGAGAAGATGAGGCCATAAATGCACTTGCCCATTATATTTTCTCTACTGAATGATGTAATTAATATGTTACGAAGGTTGAACTGAAGGAGAAGCTGGCAAGGTTATACGATGTGCGCGATCTTCAGACAGTGGTGGTCTTCGGCTTTCGTGTACATTTCGGAGGTGGAAAATCTTCAGGGTTTGGTCTCATCTATGATAACTTGGAAGCTGCAAAAAAAATTGAACCAAAATATAGACTGATCAAGGTATGATATGGTATGGTTGGTTTAATTGGGGAAATTTTGTAAAGAAAAAATTGGGATTTGATGAATAAGAATAAAATGTATTGTTGAATTTGATTTTAAAAAGTAAAATCAATTATTTAACCTCGTTACTGTATATTATATCAATCTTGGTCGCGGATTGATCATTAATTGATGAAAATGCAACCAATTGATGATTAATGGATGCAAATGCAATTCATAGAATGGGGTTGCTACGAGGGAACAAAAATCGAGGAAGCAAGTGAAGGAAAGGAAGAACAGAGGCAAAAAGTTACGTGGAGTTAAGAAGGTGAATGAACTGCTCTCTTACACTCCCCTGGTATTATATCATGATTTACCTTCACCTACTTATAGTTAATAAATGGATCGTTGTATTTATGCAGATGAAGGCTGGAGAAGCACAGAAGAAGAAGAAGAAGTGATGACATTTCAATTTAGAAAAATTTAGGAGAACGTATGTTCGTGTGTGTTTTTTGGGTTTGGTCTTCCACGTCAGGGTCACCTTGCTCCGTTGAGGCTACTGTAATGTAGCATTTCTTGCATGGAATGACTCCTATTTGATGTTGCCTCTCCATATTGTGTTAGGAGGAAAAATATCATACCTTAATGATATATGCTTTTAAATTCCACGTCGCAGCATCACTCTATGTTTTCGTTTTTCTATCTGTTCTTTTAATGTGAAATTACTGTTTTATCAGAAGAAAAAACCACTAGTAATATATGTAAAGGTACATTTATGTTGATCATAGTGTCTATCCATCAATATTAGAATAACAAATATCTGTATCCAAAAAACATAAAGCACATTCACTTGTTGTAATCCATGTATATTGAGGAGTCATGATTTGTTTCTAAAACTGAGAAATAATTTTCATGGAGATAGCTGAGTGCTACTATCAATATATAAAAGATTATAAAGTCTATATCAACTTGTAAAGATATTTCAAAATATAGCAAACTTAAAAAAGACAGCGGTATGGCTTTTTTAAGATTTGGAAAAAATTTGGTTAATTAGAGAGTTTAGGAAGGTTATTTATCCATTGCCATTTTAATTATCACATTATTTTATTACAATATGGACATTATTTTATTACAATATGAATATTGGGTTATTTGTAAAAATCAATTTTATAAAAATGTAAATAATTAGAGTTATTTAAAGGAGTGTTCAAAAATATCTTTAAATTTTATTTTACAGTCAATTTTGTAAAGATAATTTCAATATATTGAAATTTATGTATAGGGTTAGTTGGTTTTTTAATTTTTATTCATGGAATTTTTAACTAATATTATTTCAATATATTGAAATTTATGTATAGAGCTAGTTAGTTTTTTTAATTTTTACTCATGGGATTTTAAGCTAGTAAGTTTTACACCACGAAGAGTCTTAATAGATCACCATGTCATAATTTGTTTTGTGCTCAATGGATAAATGTATGGAGTATTTTTATCAATCATAAATTTCAATAATATAATAAATATCAATCAAATCAATGACATTTAATAGATCACCATGTCATTATCTATTTTTTGTTGAATGAGTAAATGTATGCAGTATTTTTATTACTTATAAATTTCAAATATATAATAAATAGCCTTAACAAAACACCATGACATCATCAATTATATAATAATTTCAAACCAATGACATTTAATAGATCACCATGTCATCATCAATTATATAATAAATATAAATATAAATGAAGCCACATAAATTTCAATTATATAATAAATAACCTTAACAAAACACCATGTCATCATCAATTATATAATAATTTCAAACCCATGACATTTAATTGATGAACCATGTATCATCAAGAGTTAGTATAGATATTATAAAATATAAATAAAGTCACATAAATTTCAATTATATAATAAATAGCCTTAACAAAACATCATATCATCATCAATTATATAATAATTTCAAACCAATGACAATTAATAGATCACCATGTCATCATCAATTATATAGTAAATATAGATATAAATGAAGTCACAATGTATTTTTATGTAAAATGATATCATATTACATTACATCACATTGTTATATGAATATGTCTATGAAAGTTTTAGATATTGATTTTATAAAATTTATAGATGTGGATATGTTTCCAGAATTATTAAATATTGATTTTATAGATGATTGGATTGCTTGAAAGAGTGCTTGAAGATTTATTGAAATACCTCTATGGAATATTTTTTGTGTTTGTTTAAAAGATGATTATTATTATTTTAGTGGTTTCGTTATTGATAGAAAATATGACTTTCATTACTTTGTGATTTGTGATTTGTTTCTAGGAATTATTTATGGGGCATGAGAATATGCCATCACATATGAGGTTGGAGAATTAAGTTTTAGATATTGATTTTATAAAATTTATAGATATGGATATTTCCATGATTTTTAAATATTGATTTTATAGATGATTGGATTGTTTGAAAGAGTGCTTGAAGATGTATGGAATATATTTTTGTGTTGTTTAAAAGATTATTATTACCATTTGAAATATTGATTTTATAGATGATTGGATTGTTTGAAAGAGTGTTTGAAGGTTCATGTATGGAATATTTTTTGTGTTTGTTTAAAAGATTATTATTACCATTTTAGTAGTTTGGTTGTTGATAAAACATATAATTTTTATTGCTTTGTGATTTGTTTCTAGGAATTATTTATGGGGCATGAGAAGGGCATGAGAATATGCCATCACATATGAGGTTGGTTATGTGAATATTGGGAAACTAATATGTGTTTCTTAACAACGATATTGGGATATGCACTAATATATAGTTGTTGATATAACATGGCTTTCCATCACTTTATGGTTTGTTTCCATGGATTATTTGTGGGATGTTATTTTTGTGTAAGTTTATGCTTTCATATACAAATATTGAGCAAATAGTATGTATTAACTAATTTATAGATTGGGATATATAGTATTGGTTATAATACTATATTATATATCTCAACCTATGTAATATGTATTATTTAATTTATAGATTGGGATATATAGTAACAACAATATACATACTACATTATATATCTCAACCTATGTAATATGTATTATTTAATTTATAGATTGGGATATATAGTATTGGTTTTACGTAGAGATATACAACAATATAGATACTATATTATATATCTCAACCTATGTAATATTTAATGCGCTATTAGAAAGTGTATAGAGTTGTATATTTTTTTTAATTGAATTGAATATATTAAATGTGCACATCATTTAATGCACCATGTGTATATCAATTTTCTTAAAATTGAAGTATTGCATGCACTAGGTATCGATTTTCTAAAAAATGAAAGTCACAAGGTACATATTGATTATCTTAAAATTCAAAAAATCTATTAATTGGAATTACTAATTCTTTCATCTAAATTAATTATATAATCTATGTAATGGGAGCATTTAATAATTCCTTCATCTAAATTAATTAAATTTATTCTAAACTAAGTTTTGGTTAGAACTATGAAAACTTTGATATAATAATTAATTTAAGTTAGTTTTTCTTACTGAAAAATGTATTTGGTAGTTGATTGACTAAGTTGTGTAATTGTTTTATTGTTTCTATTTATAAACTATAAATTATTAGGTAGAAGGGGTTGATGGTGATGATGGCGTTGAGTTGTAATGGAAGATTGATGCATTGTATGTTAAAGGTGAACTTCCAAGTTTTGGTACCACTCATAATTCTCTGATCCCCTTTTCTTTGAGCATCATTTATAAAAACCAGTAGGTGAAAAATGTCAGGCTTCGTGTTTTCTCCTACTTTAAATAATATTGTAATGGAAGATTGATGCATTGTATGTTAAAGGTGAACTTCCAAGTTTTGGTACCACTCATAATTCTCTGATCCCCTTTTCTTTGAGCATCATTTATAAAAACCAGCAGCTGAAAACTTCGTGTTTTCTCCTACTTTAAATAATTCACCATAAATCCACAATGAAATACGCAACCTAAAAAGCAAATATGTATAAATTTTGAAAACAGTCAATGTTTAAATCCCCTTTTCTTTGAGCATCATTTATAAAAACCAGCAGCTGAAAACTTCGTGTTTTCTCCTACTTTAAATAATTCACCATAAATCCACAATGAAATACGCAACCTAAAAAGCAAATATGTATAAATTCTGAAAACAGTCAATGTTTAAATCTAAATCCGATTGTGAAACAACAAACAACCAACATCCCTTTGTTAAGTGTCCTTTTCTACAAGCTAAAACCCCATTTTTAGATTTTCATTTTACATTTCATCCTCATTTGTATATTTGGTAGTTGATTGATTGAGTTGTGTAATTGTTTTGTTGTTTCTATTTATAAACTATAAATTGTTAGGTAGAAGGGGTTGATGGTGATGATGGCGTTGAGTTGTAGTGGAAGATGCACTGTATGTTAAAGGTGAACTTCCAAGTTTCAGTAGAGTTGTAGTGGAAGATGCACTGTATGTTAAAGGTGAACTTCCAAGTTTCAGTAGATTTGAATAGTAGCAATGCTTGAAGCTGTTGTGAAACCTCAATAGAGGACACTTTTTTGGGTGGAGTGTTGGCCTTAGTTTCAAGTGGTAAAGTCTCCTTCTCCTTATGATTTTTGGAAGCTAATCAACATCACAATAATAAAAATGATTGAGATTCCATTACCAAAAATCATTAAGTTAGTGATTTTAGCTATCTATTTGATTTTCTTAAGCATAACTAATTCTAAAAAGATTGGAAGGTGCAAATACTGCTAGATATCCATCCCCTATTTTGGAAAGTATATGATTGGGCCAAAATATACTAACATTAAACACAATGAAAGGGGTATTAAAGAATTCATTAAAGGAGACAAAAAAATTTCATCCAATAGTTTGTAATAGAAGTTATGTCCCAATGCAACCTACCAAAACTCTAGGGGGGAGGAAATTATTAATAACAGGGGATTGGTAGGGGATGGGAGAGAATCTAGCAAGTCAAATGAGAGCTTCAAGTGCAGATGGGGTGAAAAATGGTTAAAATTTAGTTCATGTTGGTGTACAATATGTTGTGGATGGACTCAATATGTATGTTAGCGTGTGGGGGTGTTAAATTCGAATGAACTCAGTGGACTTCTTTCTTCTGCTTGATATATTCACTCAAAAGAATCACCAAGAAACTTGTGGAGCAGTCATACTAGTTCATGTTCTTCTAAGACCAGGTTAAGAAATTTGATTCTCCCATCGATCCCAGGGGATGGCAGTTTCTCTAGGCTTGGCATAGCAATGGGCAAATAGTGGCAATTAATGATCCTAGTAAATCATGATCTAATTCGAATGTTGGGTTCTATAGCTATTAAAGAAGCCAAGAGAATGGTATAATTATCATGATATGGAGAAATCCTCTAGAGATCTTATCACAACCTGTCCTTCCTTGCATTCAAGTTGTCAAGTGTCGTTAAAAAGGTTTGAATCAAGTAAGATTTGCAACAATTCGTCTGTGACTTATTTTACACTACAGGACTTTTTAAATTTCTATTGGTGCCATACAAGGTGGTAGGCCCATAGAAAATATTTTGGCATGAAGCATCCAATCGCTTTAGCCCTCGAATGACGTTCCAAGATCTACTTGGAGTGTGACATCCAATGATGAAAGACACGGAAAAATTTTGCTTGCTTATTGTCTAAATTTAAGGCATTGTATTTATTTATGCTAACTGAGTCCTAATGGTTGTTGTGGGAGTGGAACACAAAAACAAAAAATTCCTCTAGTCCTGGACTTTGTGTAAGGTACTAGCATATCCACCAATTAAATTTGAATATTTCCCCACCAATTAAATTTTAATATTGCCCCATTCACATTAAGCGGTTGATGGAATTTTCAGCTTATTGGTGGCTGGCAGATCGAGTTTATTCACGTAACACATGGTGAGACAAACAAATCTAATTGAACACATCACCGACTTGGATAAGCTCATTAAAGCCATCGTGGCAATAGAAAATGAGGTGGTAGCTATGCATGGATGCAGCAAAGTGAAGGAATTTATTGGGTCAGGACAGGTGGGCTCGTCAAAAGGGTTGGGTGCTCATCAAAAGGGTTGGGTGTTGCATTTACAGGAGAAATCCCACCTATGAAGTACACTCAAAATTGAAATTCCAAAAGCAAGAGTAAAAAGTTGATCAAAGCAATAGATGAAGTTAAAAAAATCATTATGGGAGGCAATCTTTACTAGGAAAATGTATGAATGTTAGTGGGTCATTAGGAATTCATGAGGATGAATGGAACTCAAATTAAAGACTAGGTTCTAGGTTCACAAGAGTTGGTCCTCCCTGCTTGGTTACAGGCCCAAAGTTAGTGTCATGGTGAACGGATGTTTTGGATTTCACTTTCTAAAGGAGGAAGATGACAGGATTTCAGTTATGCCCGGTGAAAGGTGAACGGATGTTTTGGATTTCACTTTCTAAAGGAGGAAGATGCCAGGATTTCAGTTATGCCCGGTGAAAGGTCAGGGGTTCCTTGTGCTACAAAATTAGAAATTCAGCTTTGACCTTGTTTTTTAGGTGGCCAAAACGAAAATCCTATGGGCCAAATTTCCTAGTGTTCCCATAGAATTATGGACGAAGGAGGCAATCAATCAAGGAAATTGCTAGTAGGATTAGGAAATTGTATTACATTGATGAAGGATGGACTTGTTGGAAAGAATGGTGACCTGGTTTTTGGTTGAAGTTGAACTCTCAAGTGGTCTCCTAGCTTCCTTTGACATATGTTGGGAAACTTTTGCATCATACAACAAATTGATTATTGGGGTCCCTTATCAATGCCTTGGTTGTCATAATATTGGACATTTGCTTGCGAAAAGGTGGGAGGTATTGAGCATATAGATTGTCTATAATCGAAATCAACTGCCAAGACGGGCTCAATTCCAAGCAGGAGCAAACCCAATATGTTATATTCTCGCGAAGAAAGGAATGGATTTGGCTCTTTCAAAAAACAATCTCGGATCAACTCCACAGTTGTCGACGCTTTCGATTACAAGAGAAGACAGTTTTAGGGACTCTAAGATCATGATTCCTAATTCTAAAATCACACCTTCTGAACGAAAGAACAAAACAAAGGATTCATCTAGTCGCAAGACCCCAAAAAACACTTTATTATCTCTAATCTATCATCAACATTCTAAGTTGACCGACCACTCCCCCACAATGGTAAGATGAGGACTTGGAGGCTTTAACAGACAACTCGTCATTGGGGCTTGAACCAATGACAATCACGAGGAGTTTTTTTCACATTGGGAATAGCTCTGCAGGAAGAGAAGCAGATAGACCTAATACATAAAAGAGGAAAATAAAAGAAACAAAATATTCATTATATGGAGGTATTGAAGCTGACTTGAATTCACGCTTCTCAGAGACAATGGGGGATACATTGTTCCCCTCCTTTGATCCTGGCCCAACCAATGGATCGATCAAAATATTAGAGGACTCACAATCTTAGAGCATCGTTTCTCAAAATGAAAATCATGTCATTAAACATCAGAGGGATAGGATCCTCCCAAACTAAAAGATCTCTGATTGACAGCATTCGAACAAAACATCCAAATAATGCTCTCTTGCAAGAAACAATGATGGAGGAGACAAAGGCTCAGGACATTTTACTCTATGCCCAACATGGGAGGTCAGTGCTACCAACACCATTCGAAAAAAACATCCAAATAATGCTCTCTTGAAAGAAAAAATGATGGAGAAGACAAAGGCTCAAGACATTTTACTCTATGCCCAACATGGGAGGTCAGTGCTACCAACAACTTCAGTTCGTCTGGAGGGTTTGTTGCTATGTGGAACCCCAAATTTTTTACCTTTAAATCTTATAGGACATGTGATGGTATTTTCTTGTCTGGCTTTTGTTGCAGGGTATTTGTACACAAAATTTGTATCCTTCACATTTATGCTCCCTACAGCAACCAAAAAGCATTTTGGGAGAAGGTTGATTCTACATGAATCCTTAGCATACACGCTATTCATAGTAGTTGGAGATCTAAATTTTACTTTAGATGCAAAGTAATGTTGGGGTCATAAGGCCAAGATGGATCCATTAGCAGATTACTTGAAAGATATATTTTGTCAGAAACTTTTATGGGACATTTTTCCTTCCCCTTTATGCCTGACTTGGAGAAATGGAAGGATCGATATGTTCTTTGTTCATTCATCCTTATTTCAGAGATTAAAAAAGATTCAGTCCTTTTCTTTCTTTTTTGAGGTGTCAGATCATGATGCTATCTTATTGGAATGGGAGGGGGGAAATTTACCCTAATTTTTTGCCCTTCAAATTCAATCACATGTGGTTGAAAGATTCTGATTTTTGTGAACTGGTTAAACATTCTTGGAATTCCCCTATTCCGGTAGACATAATTCATCCATCTCTGTTGATCAATTTTAAATTGAAGATGCTTAAAAAGGAGGTGCGTTCATGGATTAAGAATCGAAAAATTGAAGTCTCAAAGGAGTTGGCAATGGGCATCCATTGACCAAGAGATTGCTTCATTTTTGGATCCATCCATCCCTGAATAATTCTTTGATCATGCCCAAAAAACTATTCTAGATCTGGTTGAGAAGAAAAACAAGATTTTAAGATTACATGAAGAGGAGCGGTGACTCAAAAGTCGGATTGCTTGGGTTAAAGGAGGTGATAAAAATACTAAGTTTTCCATCAAGTTGCAACAAAAAGAAAGCAGACCAACACTATTTGGGCAATCAGAGATGATGATGGCAGATCTCTTACAACGATGGAAGATATTAGAAATGAGGCTTTCCTTTATTCCGCAAACAATACAAAGATCCAAAACAAGGCAACATCAAAGCAAAAATGGAACTAGCAAATCTATTTCCAAGAATGATCAATGCAGAAGATTTAGAGGCGATGAATGCCTATGTTATACAGAATTTCTCTATTGCAAATAAAGTTGAATTCTTTAGATCTAGTGGTTTGATCTAGAACAACATCTTTCAAAGAACTCAAAGTTTTCCTTAAAGAAATTAGGGTATTGGAAAGAAGACTACCTCGAATCTATAGCAAACCTTCCTTTCCTCCTCGCTTATAAGTTCCAAGTGCTATAATTAGAACCTGCACACACTACTAAAACAAGCAAAGAAACCACAATCCACGTAGCATAATCTAAAATCTATATTCAATGAATCAACAAGGCATTAAAATATATGAGTGCAAACATAACGCAACAAATATAAGAAAACACAATACTCTTTGTATTAACAAATCTAAAATAGATTTACAACCATAAATAAAAGCCTGATGTTGTAAATGTCTCCCCAAATTGACTTTTCATTCCTTGCACAAAACACACTTCGACACCAACCCTAATGCAGGAAAGTGATAACTCTTAGATGTTGCAGGAAAGCAATGATTCTTAGATGCAAACCAACCTAAGGGCACTATCTATAGGTTGATCATTAATGGATGAAAATGCAACCAGTTGATCATTTAATAGATGAAAATGTATTTCGTAGAATGGACTTGCTGTGAGGGAGAAAAATTCCAGGAAGCAACTGAAGGAAAGGAAGAACAGAGGCAAAAATCTACGTGGAGTTAAGAAGGTGAATGCACTGCTCTCTTACACTCCCTGTTATTATGTCATGATTTACCTTCAGTTGGTTATAATTAATTGTTAATTAATGAATCATTGTATTTATGGAGTTGAAGGTTGGAGAAGCAGAAGAAGAAGTGATGACATTTCAATTTAGAAAATTTTGGAGAACGTATGTTCGTGTGTTTTTATGGGCCTTCCACGTCAGGGTCACCTTGCCCTTCATGGTGTGTTCACAAATTGTTGAGATTACTATAATGTAGCATTCTTGCATGGAATGACTCATATTTGATGTCCCCTCTCCATGTTAGAAGAGTAGGACTTATGAAAAATATCATACCTTGATGAACTTATGAAAAATATCATACCTTGATGATATATGCTATATGATCAATTTATGTTTTTGTTTTTCTTTCTTTTTAATTGATTTTAGTCTACCATTCTGTTTTTTTTGTGAAATTATATTTACATTAAGGTAACATGAATTGTTATAGCCTACGATTCTGTTTTTTTTTAATTATATTTACATTAAGGTAACGTTAATTGTTTAGTTTCTCATGGGTATAGCTTTTTAAGATTTGGAAAATTTGTGGTTAATTAAATAGTTTAGGAAGGTTATCTATCAACTAGTATCTTAATTATCACATTATTTTATAATATTGATTTTATAAAATTTGTAAATAATTTGAAGGGCTTAAAAGGGAATATTTGAAAAAATATTTGTATGATATTAATTGTAAATTTATTGATTATTTAAAAGATAATTAATGTCGGGCTAAGCCGAGAATACCCACATTATGAAAATAAAATTGTATATCATTGGTCCCAGGCCTTAATCACTTGATTCATGGTGAAAACCTTCTCAAATAAAAGGTTAAGGCCCCTTAATTAAATCTCATGCGGAAACATTATAATTGACTGTCCAAGTCTGACCCTCAATTAACCTTTGAGTGGTACTTTACTCAACCTTCAATAAACTTTGGTTAATTCTATACCCCACGCATTTTAACCAAACCTCACTATTTAACTTTGGTTATATTCAACTTAATCCATAAACCTTTATCCACTTTATTTCTATTATAATTCTTATATAATAGAAATACTCCATAAAGCATACGTAAACCTTACCTTTCTACTAATCCACGACCTTTGCATGTTTTCCGACGCTCACCTTTATCGAGTTCAACCTCCACCGTTGATTTCACTCCATCAGATCAATGGCTACTGCGTGATTTCCATTCATCCTACGGAACTCAAACAAACTTAACCTACGTTGATAAACTTCTCGAGTCTGCTCTTTCCCAAGCCTTTATCGGCTTCAACCTCTACCTTTGATCTCACCCTTCAATCCGACGGTTGATGATACACCTGAGCATCGCACATCACAAATCGCATTTTCTTAAGGCCAAGGTTCATCCACTCATGAAATATTGTGATGCAAAACTAATCGGCGATCCTCCACCATTTGATTAAGTGCACTTGATCCAACGGTTAACAACGATATCGGTTGAGGCACTTGCACGAGGGTTAACTGTCCTTATGGCATCGATAAGGAATATAAACCCTTAATCTATACAAATTCAAGTCCATTTTTGGAATTAAAATCCGATCACTTTATGACCCGATATCCGTTGGATATACAAGGTCGTCAAATCTACGACTTGCAGGTCTTCAACTAGCACAATGATTAAAAAATAGCTTAACCCCACAGTTGACTATGACGTAAGACGTTGAATATGAGATCGATAGCTAGGAGCGAGTGCAGGACTTCAGCGACGATCAAGAAAATTCGTACTCTCCTACCCCCATAGTTTTTTATCACCGTCTATCGAACAGATCTATTGATCTGATGATCTAGATCTATTCCTTTGCCATTCTTCTTCCACTATCACTTAAGTTAATCTTTGTTGTTCATTTCTTGACTCCATTCTACGTGACTTAATCATGGCCACTTATCGCAAACAATCTCGTCTGTTGATCTAGTTGATCCAACAGCTCCTATGCATCGACACTTCACTTCTTCGTTCTTCCCTTTACTTCATTTTTATGTCATTTCTTCAGTGTTCTTCTATGGTTTCGGGCTCCTCCAAGGTTTCCGTTTTTTTGTTTGCTCTGCAACACAACTCCCTCCTGAGCTTAACTCTGTGTACTCTTATTCACTATCATCTTTGAACTTCACTTGGATCCTCTGATTGGATTCAATGATCAAACCCTGGTCCTACATACTCCCCTTCTTCTCTGTGTTTTGCTCGAACTTCACCTGCATACATATACTATGCAAAAATTTCTAATTCACACACAATTCATAACTCCATTAATCAATACACACCACACAATTCATAATCGAATTCTCTGTATTGATAAATAAATATTTACATAAGAGTATCTCTCTCTCTGGCCCGATATTCTAATCAATGGCCTCTATATTCCTACCTGCCCATAGGCTTACAGTCAAACCTCTAATTCACAACCTCTAGCTAGTTAACCAGCTAACTATCTAACTTGACTATGCCTTTTAGGCTTACATTTATACAAAAGGATTCTACAACCAATTCCTAGTTTAGATCCTTAATAATTTCAACTAAAACCTAAGAATCCTCTCAATCCTATAAATAATGAACTAATTCCTAATTCAAGATCTACAATTAGATTCCAAAGATATCAATCCCTATGAACTGTTAACTATCCTGATTCTCTCATGTTCCCCTTCATTCGAGAACATTTACAATATGCCTCACAATACTTAATTAATTCCTATTTTCATTAAAATCACTCAAAAGCCTAAATAATTACATTAATTTAACACTTGGGAGACCAATTTCCTTAAAATACAAGACCCCATATGTCTACTAAAATACAATGATTTCTCTTGAGTTGAATGCTCCTAAATCAGACTCCCAAGGTAAAAAATATTCATGATCTCCTGATCATGTGCCTTCATATGTCGAGAGAAAACCTCCAGGGTCCCAAACTTTATTTTATAACTACCCAAATGCCTTGCACCTTTGTTGTTGCTGTAGGTCTGTTGTCTTTTGTTTCATCTTCCTCTCCTTATCAATCAAGTTCAAATTCTGATTGATCACACTTCCTGCTGTATCCTGGACTGTTTCATCATCAACTGCCATAGTTCTTCAATCTCCATTTCCAGCACATCCTTGGGCTTGTCCATACTCGTCCATTTCTACTATGTCTTTCTCTTTGCTTCAGGTTGTTGTTGTTGTCCACTAACTTCGGCACCTCCACATTCTGCATCTCACTGCACACTGTCCATTCATATTTAAATTTCTGATTACTTTCCTCAACCTTTTCTACTTCAACTTCTGTTATTACTCTTGATAGCTTTGGGTATTGTTGTAGATATTTCTTCCACCCAAAATTCCTGAATATCTTCCTCTACAACATCTAATTTCTGCTCCTTGTCTGCAACAAAACCTGTAATCATAAAAACAAATGTTAAAATAAAAATCATAATGCTTTTGTGCCTTTTATTCCTTTGGAAACAATTCAGCTTGCTACTCTAATTCTTCCTCCTCTATCAGCACATCAGTATGCTCATTTGAATTCTCAAAAGAATCTGCGAGGCTGTCATCTAGTCTCTCCTCCACGCCATCTGTTTTAATGATGTCTTCCTGTCCTTGTCCACTGTAGTGACCTTCTTCATTCTCATTCAGTTCTGATTTTACAACCTGAACACTTACTTTTGGTTTTCTAGCCTTTTCTCCAAAATATTTAATTCATGCCATAAATTTGCCATCTCACTTGGAATTTCTCCTAAAAGCTCTGTACAATCCTCACTATCTTCTTCTTTTTCACAAGTATAACTTATAGTTGACACTATTTCTTCATTTTGATCCTCCATCTCTATGATAGTTTTAGATGTTTGTCCATCACTCTCCCTTTGACCATTTAAGAAAATCAATTCCTCGTTGTTCTTACCAATAGCAAATTTCTTATCATAAGACATAATTGTCTCATCTCTACTAAAGATATTTCTTCCACTAAGCAAGGAATTTATGAACTCCTTTTGCTGCAATAACTCAACTTGATCTTCATTTGAAAGACAGTCATTATCATACTTTACTTGGCAACTTTCAGCTCCATTCAAGACAGTTCCATAAAATGGTTTGTTTTCTGCAATACCTACATTCACACACAACTTGTCAGTTGTAAAACCACAAGACCTCATGATCTCATTTGATGATTCAATCACCAAGTCCTCCTATTATTCCAAGTCCTTTACATGACTCAGAAATATTTCAATGGTCTTCTCTTCAATCTCATCAAGTCCTTCACCTAATTGCTTGATATCCTTCTCTACTTCTTCTTGCTTTTGGCCATCCTCATGAGTCCAAATTCCTCTGCTTTTTCCCAACATTGTACAGGTATTTACATGAGACCTATCTATATCATCTTCTTTCATAACAGAATTTAGGTTCTGCCTTTCTTCCTCCTCCTTTGTGTCAATATCAGCAAATTTTCCTTCTTCACATGTTTCATCTGCAAACATACACAAATAATCATATTTAAAATCATGTGACCCTTTGGTCTCACTTGAAGTTTCAGTCTTCATCTTCACGATGTTCTGCTTCATAATGGAAACTTCCATTTCCATCTCAGCTTCTCTAAGTTCTTCCACCAGGCCCTTCACTTGCCTCTATTGTAGCCTTCTCTGTAACTTATGCCACTTCACTAGCTTTTTCTTCAAGACCCAACCTTGTTTCTGGCTTTCCTCTAATATCATCCTCAATACATTGAGGTTTTCTTTTAACTCAGATATATCTTTGTCAATTTCCTCTCAACTCATTCTCTTGCCATTTGCCTTGGCATTCTCTTTCTTCACTTTTCTTCTATTGTGTCATCTTTTTCTCCATCTCTATGAGTTCTTCACTCACTCACTATGAGTTGCATTAAAGCCTCTGCGACAGCAAGTCCTCCCTGTTGCCACTTACCTCACCAAACTTTCCTCTGTACTTGATCTTTTGGAAAGCACTTGGTTCTCTGTCTCTGGAACCTATTTTGAGCACTTCTCTCTACTCCTTCTAGGCTTCAACTCATCTGCATCTTATAAGAACACAATTGTCCTCTTGTATTTCAATCACAATGAAATACTTGGTTCTGACCAACTCTTCTTTGACTTAGAAATTCTTATCAGCTTCCCTCATTACTTAGCAATTCTACCCATATCCTTTGTGGAATTGCTTTTGTGAGCTGCAACAATACCTCTATAGTAACAAGTCTCCTTCTTGCTACATATGCCTCACTAAGCTTCTCTCCTCCTCTGAGCTTAGTGTTTTGGCATTTCTTTGGTTCTTTCCTCTAGAACCAATTAAGCACTCCTTGCTCTAGGTTGCTACAATCTTTTCACCTTCTTATGTTGTTACCTTCAATATCTCTGCATGATCTTGTCCTACCATTCTCCTGCACTTTGAATGTATTGTTCTCTATTTCTTGCATCTGTAAATTATGTTGCACTTTATCCTTGTGTGCCTACCGCTTGTCAGATTAAAATTTGATCTCCTCTTGCCTGCACACACATCTTAAAACATAACTCTGTTTTAAATTTCTCAAAGACCTTTTACAGAGAATTTCTTTATTCTGCTATGATACCAAATGCTGTCGGGCTAAGCCGACAATACCCACATTATGCAAATAAAATTGCATATCACTGGTCTCAGGCCTTAATCACCTGATCCATGGTGAAAACCTTCTCAAATAAAGGATTAAGGCCCCTTAATTAAATCTCATGTGGAAACATTATAATTGATTGTCCAAGTCTGACTCTCAATTAACTTTTGAGTGGTACTTTACTCAACCTTCAATAAACTTTGGTTAATTCTATACCCCACGCATATTAACCAAATCCCACTTTTTAACTTTGGTTATATTCAACTTAACCCTTAAAACCTTTATCCGCTTTATTTCTATTATAATTCTTATGTAATAGAAATACTACATAAAGCATACGTAAACCTTACCTTTCCGCCAATCCATGACCTTTGCACATTTTCCGACGCTCACCTTTATCGGGTTCAACCTCCACCGTTGATTTCACTCCATCAAATCAACAGGTGCTGCGCGATTTCCATTCATCCTCCGAAACTCAAACAAACTTAACCCGCGTTGATAAACTTCTCAAGTTCGCTCTTTCCCAAGCCTTTATCGGCTTCAACCTCCGTCGTTGATCTCACCCTTCAATCCAACGGTTGATGATACACCCGAGCATCAAACATCGCAAATCGCATTTTCTTAAGGCCGAGGTTCATCCACTCATGAAATATTGCGATGTGAAACTAATCGGCGATCCTCCATCGTTTGATCAAGCGCACTTGATCCAACGATTAACAGCGATATCGGTTGAGGCACTTGCACGAGGGTTAACCGTCTTTACAAAGCTGATAAGGAATATAAACCCTTGATCTATAAAAATTCGGGTCCGCTTTCTGAATTAAAGTCCGATCACTTTATGACCCGATATTCGTTGGATATACGAAGCCATCAAATCTATGACTTGCGGGTCTTCAACTAGTACAATGATTAAAAAACATCTTAACCCCCGCAGTTGACTATGACATAAAACGTTGAATATGAGATCGACGACTAGGAGTGAATGCAAGAATTCAGCCACGATCAAGAAAATTCGTACTCTCCTACGCCCGTAGTTCCTGATCACCGTCGATCTAACAAATCTGTCGATCTGACGATCCAGATCTATTCCTCCACCATTCTTCTTCTGCTAACACTTAAGTTAATCTTTGTCGTTCATTTCTTGACTCATTCTACGCGACTTAATCCTGACCGCTTGCAACAAACAATCTTGTTCATTGATCTAGCTAATCCAACGGCTCTTATGCATCGACACTTCACTCCTTCATTCTTCCCTTTACTTCGTTTTTATGCCATTTCTTCAGTGTTCTTCTGTGGTTTCGAGTTCCTCCAGGGTTTCTGTTTTTTTTGTTGTTCTGCAACACAATTCCCTCCTGAGCTTAACTCCATGTACTCTTATTCACTACCATCTTTGAACTTCACTTGGATCCTCTGATCGGATTCAACGATCAAACCCTGGTCCTACATACTCCCCTTATTCTCTATGTTCTGCTCAAACTTCACCTGCATACATATACTATGCAGAAATTTCTATTTCACACACAATTCATAACTCCATTAATCAATACACACCACACAATTCAGAATCGAATTCTCTGTATTGATAAATAAATATTTACATAAGAGTATCTTTCTCTCTCTGGCCTGATATTCTAATCAATGGCCTATGTTTTCCTACCTGCCCATAGGCTTACAGTCAAACCTCTAATTCATAACCTCTAACTAGATAACCAGCTAGCTATCTAAATTGACTATGACTTTTAGGCTTACATTTATACAAAAGGATTCTACAACCAATTCCTAGTTTAGATCCTTAATAACTTCAACTAAAACCTAAGAATCCTCTCAATCCTATAAATCATGAACTAATTCCTAATTCAAGATCTACAATTAATTTCCAAAGATATCAATCCCTATGAACTCTTAACTATCCTGATTCTCTCATGTTCCCCTTTACTCGAGAACATTTACAATATGCCTCACAATACTTAATTAATTCCTATTTTCATTAAAATCACTCAAAAGCCTAAATAATTACATTAATTTAACACTTGGGAAACCAACTTCCTTAAAATAGAAGACCCCCTATGTCTACTAAAATACAATGATTTTTCTTGAGATGAATGCTCCTGCATCAATAATGTTTGAAATTTCATTTCAATATATTGAAATATATGTTTTTTTAGTTTTTTTTTTGGCTTTTTTTAAAGGTTATGTAAGTCTTGAACTAAACTAGTGCTTAATATGATTGGAATTTTGCCTATTGAATTTTGAATCGATGACTTTTGTATTGTTGGATTTTTACCCATGAATATATGTATGGAATATTTTTATTAATCATAAAATTCAATTATATAATAAATATAAATCTTGCATGGCTTGATTTTTTTCCCCTTGGAATTTCAAACAATACCACAGAGAGCCTTAATAAGAAACCATGTCATTGTGAGTTATATAATAAATATGAAGCAAAGTCACAAAGTCTATGTTTATGTAAAGTGATATCTTATCACATTACATCACGTTGTAATATGAATATGTTTAAGAGAGTTTTAGATATTAATATGAATATGTTTTAAGAGAGTTTTAGATATTGATTTTATAAAATTTGTAGATATAGATATGTTTATAGAATTTTTAAATATTGATTTTATAAATGATTAGATTGTTTGAAAGAGAATGCTTGAAGGTTTCCATATATATATGTATATATATGGATGGAGTATTTTTGGTGTTGGTTTAAAAGATGATTATTACCATTTTAGTAGTTGATAGAACATATGACTTTCATTACTTTCTTATTTCTTTCCAAGAATTATTTATGGGGCATAAGAATATGCCATCACATTTGGTCATGTGAGTATTGGGCCAATAATATGTATTGCTTAGCAATATATTAAGTGTTCTATAGATTGGGACATACATTTGTTGATATAGTATATGACTTCTAATTACTTTATGGGTTGTTTATAGGTATTATTTGTGAAACATGAATTTTGTAAAATCTTTTGTCTTCATATGCAAATATTATAGCTCAGTATAGAGTAGTTGTGTAAGTGTAATGTAATTATGTAAACAATTTTGAAAGTTAGTTTAATTAAAAAGTAAATATAAATAAATAATAAAATTAATTAATTAGTAGATTATATAATGCAATTAATACAATATAAATTAAATAAAATAAAAAGATACATATATATGTAAATCTATAAAAATACCAATTATATTAATTGAAAATATAGTAATTGGTAATAAGATAAAATGTTATATAAAAATATATAACAATATAAAAAACCAATCCCACATTAAGATATTTATATGCTATACAATTAAAACTTATACATGTAAAAAGAAAATCAGTAACAATAATAATTAATTACGGAAACATAATAAATTAAATACAATTATAAAAAATAAAATAAAAATAAAAAAATACAAATTATAATATCAAATAAATAAAAATAATAAATATACACTTAAATTAATAATATAAAAATATAATAATGAAATTATAAATAATGAAAAATTGAATAAAAAAAAAAAAACAACAACATATATATAATATAATAAATTAAAGCTTGTAAATTAAATTCATTAAAAACAGATGAAAAAAAAAAAAATACAATATAATAATATATATATATTATAAAACATTAATGAATAATAAAGAAAACAAAAACAAAGACCACGCATGTACAGTCAAAAAATAAATATCATGATAATATTATTAAATAAAGAAAATAGGATTAATTATATAAAGAAGGTCGACTTATACTCAACAACCCTCCTTCACCTTATTTCTCTTCTCTGTATATCAGTCCTCAGTCCTGATGATGAGTCTTGGTCTAGGCTCGAAACATCGACAAATAATAATGAAGAACACTGTGGATTATCCGAATTCAGTTTCTCAAAAACCACTCCACAGAAACCTACAAACTAAGTAATAAAAAGTTAAAAGTGATATGAGGATGAGTGTAAACATTTAAATGTTGCCTCAAATAATAATAAAAAGTTAAAAGTAATAAAAATAATAAAATTCAATTTACTATACTTTTCTTTTATTATTAACTTGTGAATAGGCTTTGTTACAATACCATGTGGAAATACCATGGCTTATCACTATCACATGCCCGAAAACCATAATTTTTTTCACAACCAAAATATTTTATAACAATATGATAAGATTCTTAACCATGGATATTCACATCCACTTTACCGTGGAAATCAAACTTGTAAATAGGCTTTGTTACAATTCCATGGGCCAATATCATGGCTTACCAATACCACATACCCAAAAAACATAACTTATTTCACAATCAAAATATTTTATAACAATATGACAAATTCTTAACCATGGATATTCACCACATCTTACCATGGAGTAATAAGAATGACCAAGTCAAAAGAAAAAAAGGGGAGGGCCTCCAAGAAGAGGGAAAGAAAGAAATGTGGGTTAAAAAGGAGGAGCGTGAGAATTAAAGAGTAAGTTCAAGGATTATTGGCTTCCAGAAGGGCTTAGTTTATATCCATCTTCCCTATTGAAGTTATTTGGGTGCTTCTTGAATATTCTTCCAAGAAGGGCTCACTTATATCCATTTTCCCTATTGAAGTTATTGGGGTGTTTCTTGAATAATTTTTCAAATAAGGCTTAATTAATAGTCATCTTCTTTAGTTTATAACTTCAATAGGGAAGATGGCTATATACTAAGCCTTTTCTCAAAAATTATTGGAGAAGCACGCCAATGACTTTAATAGGGAAGATGGTTATAAACCAAAACCTTCCTAGAAGCCAATAATCCATAAACTTACTCTTTAATCTCCCCACGCATCCCCCATTTCTAACCCCCCCCCCACCGCATTATTTATTCCCCCCTTCGGAGATCCTCCTCTTTTTCGCTTTGACTTGGTCATCTTTATTCCTCTTAATTTCTTCCCTCCTCTCTCCTGTCCTCCTCATACATCCTTGGTCTCTTTCTTATCACTTCCTTTATATTTCTACATTATTCCTCCTTCCCCCTCCTTCCGTTCCTCCCACCCCCTTTCCTTTTGTTCTTAACAGTCACCCTCATAATTAGATTATTTCATTTTGTTACATTCCCTTTCGTCGTGTGTGTGTGTGTGTGTGTGTGTGAGAGAGAGAGAGAGAGAGATTTATTCTCCATAAATTTGCTAAGTTGACCATTTCATCCATTTTTAATTCAATTCTCTTTATTCACCCCCTATAGTCTTTTTGTCCCCTATTAATTGATTTATTATTTAATTTTTTTATTTTTTACCCTTGACCTAAATTTATTGATTTTCTCTAATGGGTTCTTGTTTACCTTCTCTATTAAAGGACTCATCAACACTCTCTCTAAACATTTTTAATCTTTATTTCCCTCGATGATGGGTGGAGTGTGTGCGTGTGTGTGTGAGAGAGAGAGAGAGGGAGAGAGATTTATTCTCTATTAATTTGCTAAGTTGACCACTTCATCCATTTTTAATTCAATTATCTTTATTCACCCCCCTATAATCTTTTTGCCCCTATTAATTTTTTTATTCTTTACCCTTGACCTAAACTTATTGATTTTCTCTAATGGGTCCCTGTTTACCTTCTCTACTAAAGGACTCATCAACACTCTAAACATTTTTAATGTTTCTTTTCCTCGATGATGGGCAGAGTGTTCACCCGAAATGTTGAACGGACTTATGATCCTCTACGCAATTCTCTTCAAAAATTCTTACAACATGAATAATTGTGGAAATCTCCATTCTCATGTTTATTTTATTTTTAAAATATTATGAACTATAATTTTTTATTTTATTTTTTGTCATTATGTTTATTATAATTTTTGATATTTTTGAAATTTAAAATTTTTTTTATTTTTAAATGGTTTTCCTTTTTCTCCCATAACAAAATTAATGTTGTCCTTTTCTTTTCTTTTTCTTTTTGTAGATTACAGCTTTCAATGTTTTTAAAATAAAAAGGTGATTTTTTTTAATTGATTTTCCCCCTTAAAAAGTTTATTTACAATTTTTTTCTCTTTTTTTATGTAAATTTTTAAAAGAATAAATAATTGAAAATTAAACAAATATTATGTAATGTCACTTTAAGATTGACAATTGATTTTATGTTTTTTGCCCAATGGTACCAATGGTCATGGTTATAATGTCAACTTAT
>APFE030628592.1:135461-148311 GCA_000404065.3 Pinus taeda | reverse complement strand
TTCCTTTATACTTTATGTACTGTAACAGTGCCTTATATACCAGAAGGTACATGGACGAGATACGATACACTCATGTATGTGGAATGAGGCATCACACTTCGCAGACAAGTTAGCGACAGCTGCTATGTTTTATGACACCAGAACACGTCTCTAGTCTAGAACCTCTAAATGTTTTGCGTTAGGTGACAATGCTCCATTAGGTTAATTGAGATTAATTTTAAGATGACCTTGATTGATAATTTTCCTTTCAAGGTTCACCACGTGATGTATTTGAAATTCCTAGAATGAAACTAATATGATAAGCATTCTTTTCATTCAATTTTGAACAATGAAAACCTTAGCTAGTAGGGATAGAGCAATCAGATTCTTTCAATCATAGAATAAAGAGCACATCTAATGCAATTTCCCTAAACTATTCCTATAAGCACATACAAACTTTTCAATGCACAATGCAAGTTTTTCTTTTCAATTCCCTTAATGTTGAAATGAACAAAAGGAAACTAATGCACATACAATCAATCAATCTTTTTGCAAGAACGAAGACTTTACAACGGTTCATTTTCTAAAAAAATGAAGACTTTTACGACACTTTCTTTTGAGCAAAGATTAATCGACTATAAGCTAACTTTGACAATGAATTGATAATGATAAAGAAATCATTTAAGAAAGACTAAACAATCAAGACCAAAGTAGGGCTAGGAAGAGAAATACAAATTGATTTTAGAGACACAACAATCATTGATCTTTCAGCAAGAAAAAATAGAAGGAAATTTGGAAAAAACCAAGCCAAAGGTGGGATTTTTGACCCACGGAGGATCAACGCAGCCCTGAATGGGAGACAATGCACTTTAGAGCACTGTCCTCAAGACAAGGGTGCTTTGCAGTGCTCTGTGTCCTGACCAAGCCGACGCTGGTGCCAGAGAGGCCATTCAATGGACTTTCAAGAACAATTTTTACCAAAAAACACTTCAAAAAGGCTGAAATAAGATCAATGGGAGCAAGTAAAGTTACTACGGTGTACTAGAATGAAGATAAACTACCTAGAATGATGATCGTTTCCCAGTGGATTCGCTAATTTGTTATGTGGAATTTTCCATCTACGGATAAACAAAACTTCCCTATGTGGGTAGCTACACCTAGAACAACAGATTTAAAGAGTTTAAACTTTTCCTATAGAAGATAAATAAGACAAGGGACCTAATTGTTATATTTCACTTTCCTTTGTCTCATTTGAATAGCTCCCGTTGCTCCTTCTCAAACTAAATCTGCTCGATAAGTACCTGCAATCATAAACAGAGGACAAAAACCAATCAAAGCAAGAGATCTATCTACTATAAGCAAATGGAATCGAAAGCATTTACACATATAATCATCATACATAAAGACAAGAATATGGGAAAAGGTGTAAACAACTTTATTAAGTAGAAGGAAGAGTTACAACCAAAGAAGTTTGATCCCATGTCACTCATCCATCTTGAGTTCCATCCTTCATCACACCAAAAGCGCAACACTCCGACAGCATAACAATACTTGCTTACAATCTCAAACCTCAAACCAACAGTATCTCCTTACAAATTCTTAAAGTCCAGCCCCTGATCGCTATGATGAGAGCTCAATTTATAGGGAAATGGAGGTAGTTTTGTCATAAATTGGGCAATGAATGGCTTTCCAATTTGGGAGTTAGTTTCCATGGAGGAAGGGATGAGAGGGCAGGAGGTTATTTGATTCATTCCCTATCCAATTTAGATCTCATAGGAGAGGATAAGATGTGGGAATATTCTAGAATGATTTAGAATGAAAGAATATTCCCAGAACTCTATGAAGATTTCGCTCAATCTCACCCAACATAGGTCAAAGTGGGCCTAGGTGCTCTGTTGTGCATTTACCCCTGACCAAAGTTGTGTTGGTCCCTCAAAGAGTCAATTCAGGATGTCTTCAGGCCAGGAAACTCTCATGAATGATGGCATTCAATGTGATTACTTATCTAGGGCATGTAGTAACAGAATTAGAGTTTGATGAGTCCTAAAAGTATTGATCTACATGATGGGAGTGATGTGCCCAAACAGACCTATAACACATGCCCAAAGCAGCCAGAGTTAGTTTTCAGAGATCTAATAGTCAATTTTTTCTAATTTGGACATTTTGAACACATTGGTGTAGGTATCAGGAGCCATAGATCATTGTAAACAACATTTTTGCGACATTGAGATAATACAAAAGCCCAATCCATGGAAGTTGTACCAAGGAGATGTAGCCTAGGAGGGGTGAATGCCTTCATCAAAACATTGTGTTAATGTGTCTCTTTGATGGTTTGTTGCACTGTACATATTTGTTGTTCATTATTAGTTTTTGAAGCTATTTTTCTTATGAATGTATTGTTTAACTTAAGGAAAATACCAACAACTAAGGAAACCTCAGCACAAAAAACAAGAAGCAAGACATATTTATAAATCTGTAATTGTTATTAGCACAACAAAACTAATCATACAAAAACAGATCAACATCAGTCGAAACAGGTTGAGAAATTTCTTCCTCAAATGAAGAAGGCTTTGTCTCAATGAGCTCTGTCATGAGAGCCATGTAGCTAGTGTACCTATAAGATGACCTCCTCTACATGTTCAGTGAGGTAGGGGATCCCACATTCTCCTTAGCATCCTACAACAAACTATCAGCTTCTCTGGTTCTCTTTCTCCCCTCTCTAGAATCTTTTGATTGAGTGGCTGCCTCCACTCTGTCTCCTATCTGCTCATGTGCATATCGCTGCTCCAAAACCTCCTAAATATCATCCTAAGGCTCCTCCTTTGGAGATAGAAGCTCCTACTTTGGTGGGATACTCAACTCTCATTCCAGAGAGCATATCATAGCCTTCTCCTCGTCGAACTTTACATATCTCCTCACAAATGTCATCCTCAGTGAAGGTAAATAAACCCGATAATTGTGGGGAGTTTCGTTGTGTCCTACAAAAACTCCCAACTTTGCTGAAGGTTGAAGTTTCGTCTTTGAATCCTTGGAGACTTGGAAATAAAATGAAGTTCCAAGAATTTTGAAATGATACCCAATAGGGTTTCTCCCAGAGAAATATCCCCCCAATGTGATCATGCCAAGTATTCTATGTGGACTCTGGTTCTGCAAGTAGATTGTTGTGTTGCATGCTTCTACCCATATATGCAATGGAAATCCCTGATCATGCGGCATGGCCCTTGTTTCTCCCACTATGCTCATATTCTTCCTCTCAGCTACCCCATTTGATGTGGGTTATGGGGTGTTGTTAGCTCTCTTTGAATACCTTCTTTAACATATAATTCCTTGAAGAAATGTGAAACAAATTCACCTCCGTTGTCACTCCTAAGAGCCTTCACCTTCTTCCGATTCTCCTTCTCAACCAATCCCTTGGATTCAACAAATTTTGAGAAAAATGCATCTTTCTTCCGCATGAAGAAGATCCAACATTTTATAGAGAATCATTAATACAAATAACATAGTACTTATGTTTTTTAGTGGAGGCTATATAAAAGGGTCCGGAAACATCATAGTGGACTCACTCCAAGATTATATATGCTCTACTCTCTCAGTCATGGAAAGTGGATTTGACATATTTCCCCAATGTGAAGCCCTTGCAACATTTTGTTGGTTAAGGTAGCCTTTAGGGAGACCGATAGTAATTTGGTGCATGATTTTTAAGGCACAATTGTGTAGATGACCCAATCTCCCGCACCAAAGTTCTCCAACATATCGACTCTACATTTTTATTCCTTGTTGGTCAATGCAACATAATCTCCCACCTCACATTTGTATAGATTCTTTAATTGAACTTCAATTTGCTTCAATTTCCTAGTAGATATGTGTCTCAAAAAGGCTTTCACTTTATTGAAAATAACATCATAGCCATGATCCTATAGAATTGCTACAAAGATCCCATTCTTCTTCAGCCCGGGTACAAACATAACATATTTGAGGCAAAGAGGGGACACTTTCTCCCTGTCAAAGGTGATAATGTTAATTCTTGTAGCACTACACCTCCCATAATCCCCCAATTCGATATACATATGGATATCCTTCTCCTCCAAGCTACTAAAAAACTCCTTGCACCCTATCATATGGAACGAAGCACTAGAATCAAGGTACCACACACTTCCCATAATAGTGTTGGCCATGCATGCTATTAGGGTGAAGTCTAATTCGAATTGTGAAGCCAATGCTTCACCTACTGCTCCTCTTGAATGCTTCTTATTAGAATTCTTGTGTGGACATTTTGCTGCATAGTGCTCATATTTGTGGTAGTGGAAGCATTTTATCTTTCTCAAGTCTTTGTTCTTCCATTATTCTGGCTTGATTTAGTTTTTCTCTGGGTTTTCTTTCCTTTTCCCTTCTTCGCCTTTCCAACCAATGAAAAATTCTCTTCATCCTCATCTTTGGATGATGTTCCATCTCTGTTATTTCTCTTGAACTCTTCTTAAACCAAATCGGACCACAACCTTTCCCAATTCGGTAATTTTTCCCTTCCATTCACAAAGTCCTGGTAGTTGTGCCAGGATTTTGGAAGACCTAGAAGAGCTAGGCTCACCAAGTCATATTCTACAACATTCACCCCAACCCCTCCAAGCTCACCTCGAACTTGTGTAAACCTGGAGAGATATTGCAAAGTAGTGTCATCTTTCTGCATCTTGATGTTTCGAAGTGTGGCTTTCAGGGCCAATTTTCTATGGTCACTATTATTTTAAAATATCTCAGTAAATGTCTTCCACATAGAAAATGATATCTCTTTTCCATGGGATTTGAGACCACATGGTCTCTCACACCTTCCAAAATAATCATTCTTGGCTTTCCAACATCCTTCTTCCACTAGGTTAGATGTTGTGCATTCGACTGTGTAAGTTTTGCAATATCAATTTTCACATATTCTAACACACCATTGTCATCAAGAACTGCCTACATTCGATCCTTCTAGAATATGAAATTCAAGCTACCCTCCAGGGCATACTCCAATCTTAGACCATTAAAATACATTATCTCAATCCTGAAGAAAAAATGTTGCACTGAAGTTATTTCTTCGAAATTCCTAAGAGACAACTTTGAAATACTAGTTCTAGTGTGATTTCAGGGCTCTGATACCATGTAGAAATTTGATAGAAATTGCAACTTCTCAAGATTTCAACCTGAAAACAAGAGGCATACTTCTACTCTACTAATATGTGGAATGAAAATCACAATTAAGAACAACATGCATAGACATGCAATAAGAAAAACCACAAATACATAGTGATTTCTAGGGGAACCCAACTGGGAAAAACCCCTCAAGCATCTTTGCATTAATCAGTTGAATAGAGGAATTATTACAATTTCTTGCTCCAACTCTAAGCACAACCTACATGATTTAGACTTATGCGCGAACACTATAGGATATAGATATAAACATAAACACAAAGATACAACAAGAATAAAACTTCATTTCATTAATATCAAAGAACTAAAATATGCTTACATACATAATGAAAATAAACTAGCTCGGATGATGGTAGCTTATCTTTGAGAAGTGATGTGGTGGCTACATGCCTATGAAATATGTTAAAATGAGGCTCAAAGGCCTATTTATTATTGAGAAATAATGGAAAGCTGTAAACATCCAAAAACCTAACCCTAGGAGATGAAGCACCAAAACTATGGGCCTCGTTTAGGCAAATTGGTACATCAACTTCCTGGGGTCGTAACTTTGGCATATGATCTATGTTTTATGTGCACATTACCTCATTAGAAATATCTATCCAAATACTACAAATTTTGAATGAAAACTCATGGTTTTCTCATTTTCCCCATAAAACATCATTTGGGCCTCGAAACGGCTCTGAAAGTTTAGGACCCACAAAAATGCCAAAAATGGTAAATTTTGCTACAATTAAGAAAACTGAAAAACTAAAAGAGAGTGGTGGGGGTGCAAGTGGAATAAGCGGGTGCCCACCAATATCCACTAGATCAATCCTCCCACCTTAAGAAGCAATGGTCCCTATTGCGTTGAGTGCCTCCACGAGATGGGAAAACTTTTGTTGATCTTGGTCCTTGGTGAGCCACTTTCCTTGGTGTAGGAGTTGGCCAACTTTGACAACCCGATATAGTTCGATCTTCTGCTGGCGAGTGTTCTTGGTACGTGTGTCTATGATCTAATTAGCTATTCCTATTCCATGTAGTCTAGGTTTAAATATGTTAGTGTGAGTTGTTCTACAATGTCTAATGTGTCCAGTAATGGTAGAAAGTATGGTTGAAGGTAGTCCACATTGAATATTAGGTGTAGGCCAAGGAACGGGGGAATACTAAGCTCAAAAGCATTGTCTTCTACAAACTTGGTAATGGTATAAGGCCCATCTATGAGTGTTTTGAGCTTTCGATGGGCTCTGGTAAGATGTTATTTTGGCAAATGCAACCAAACTTTTTTGCTTGCCTGAAACTTGTGTGGCGCTCAATGTTGATCATGTCATTTCTTGTACTTTCCATTTGACTTCTCCAAGATGTTGTGAAGTTGCTGGAAGATGTCTTGGATGTGTTCAATAAATTTGGTTGCTTTATCAGCCTCGAGAAATACACATGTGGATTATGTCTGTGTAGTTGCATGAGGCATGGCAACATCAATCAGACACAATGGTTGAAATCCTAGATCCACTTGAAAGGGACAACAATCAGTCAAGCTATGGAGAGCTTTGTTATAACTATGTTGCACATAGGGAAGACTCTCATCCTAGGTTTGTGGATGCTTGGAGTTATACATGCAGAGTATGTGCACTATCATCTTATTGATGACCTTCATTTGGACATCAGTCTAGGGATGGAGTGCAATCGACATGGTGAGATTGGTTTCCAATAGTGTCCAGAGGCTTGATGAGAATGTGCTCAGGAACCCGCTATCCTGATCTAATATAATGGTTTGTGTGATTCCAAAATGTACCCACACTCTTTTAAAGAAGAGTATGGTAGTGTCCTCTATTGTGATACTCTTCTTGTAGGCCACCAATATAACCATCTTAGAAAATTTGTCCACGACCACAAATACACAGTCATTACCATGCTTGGTAGAAGGGAGGCCAGACATACAGTCCATGGAGATGGATTCCCAAGGCTAGCTGGGAGTAGGAAGAGAAGTGTACAGGCCTTGCTTCTTGATGGTTGGCTTGGTGATGGCGTAGCCAGTGTAGGATCTAATATATTTCCCAAAATCCAGTCAAAATTTTAGCCAATAAAAGTACTTTTGTAGTACAACCATAGTTTTATCCACACCAAAGTGTCCTGGAAACCGATTGTAGTGCGCCTCCCAAATCAGCTAGACACGCTCGTTTGAAGGAAAACAAAGGTGGCACAAGTAGCATAATAATGTGTTTAGGAGGTGGAAATCAAGAACTTTCATGCCATCTACTAGAATCTGGTACGTGGAGGTGAAGTTTGGATCATTTTTGTATTGTTGCAGCCATCTAGAGATCTCGTGGCCACAAGAGTTGAGAATAGTAGTTAGTGCTGCAACTGGAGGTCGGTTGAGGCAATATGAAACATGATTCATGTTTCCCTTTTTATATTTTATGTTCAAGTGGAATTGTTGCAGATATGTAGACCACTTTTGATGGCGGTCAATCTGCAACTTTCCTTATGTCTGTATAAACTAAAAAGGTCGGTGATCAATATGGATGACCATCTACTCCTCCAGAATGCAATGCTTCCATTATCAGCAAGCCTGCATGATGGAATACATCTATTATTAATAGGTGGGGTACTTCTGAATTGTATCGGAAAGTGTCTCACTATGATAGGCCATTAGATGCCTGTGTTGGGTGAGGACTACACCAATAGCATAGTCAGAGTCGTATGTCTCAATTTCAAATGGTTGTTGTAGGTCTGGTAATGTGAGTACCGATGTAGAGCAAAGACAATGCTTCAACTCAACGAACACCTTCTGTTGGGACTCGGACCAGAAAAAATTTTCTTTTGCTTCGCCCTTGGTAATCTGACTTAGAGGCCAAGTAATATGGGAGGATCCAAAGACGAACCTCCAATAAAAATTTGCAGGACCCAAAAAGCCGCGAAGGTCTATTAGAGTGGTTGGGACTGACCAATCCTGAATGACTTAGATATTAGTTTGATCCACATGCACACCATGCTCATTTATGATGTAACCTAGATATTGGACCTGGCTCATGCCAAAGGTGCATTTCTCCAAGTTGGTACATAGTTTGTACTGTTGAAGGGTTTGAAGGCCCTGTTGAATGTGTTGCAAGTGTTCTTCCCAACTCTTGATAAAGATGATGATGTCGTCTAGATAAACAACCATGAATGAGTTGGTGAAGGGCCATAAGATGTCATCCATTAGCCTCATAAACATAGTAGGGGAATTTGTCAACTCAAAGGGCATAGCCAACCATTAAAAAATGCCTTCATTGGATTTGAAGGTAGTCTTCCGTACATTTGTGTTCTCTATTAGAACTTGTGATAGCCAGACTTCAGATCGATCTTGCTGAAATACTTGGCCCCCTTGAGTTGGTAAAAAGGTCGTTAATCCGTGGGATTGGATACTTGTTCCTGAGAGTGGTTTTTTTTAATGCTATATAATCAATGCAGAGTCTCTAGGTCCCATCCTTCTTTTGTGGAAGTACAATTGGGCTCCCACAAGGGGAGGAACTTGGTTGGATGTGCCCTTTTTGCAACAACTCCTAGATTTTCTACTTGATCTCTTCATTTTCCATAATGGAGCGACGATATATCGACATGTTGGGTAGAGGTTCTTTGGGAGTCAGATCGATCAAATGCTTGATTTGACACTGCAAGGGTACCCCTGTGGGTGAGGAGAAGATGTCCCTGTATTCTTCCATGACCATATCCACCTGCTTCTATTGCATGGAGGAACCCTTCCCGAGGGCCATAGATGTGGCTACAATCTTCCCCTTACTTTGAGAGTGAATCTGAAAGAAAACAAATTTCCCAGTCTCAGAGATTATCTTACTGCATTTCTTAGAAAAGATCAAAGAGATGGAATTAGGAGGGGCTACCTCAGGTATCCTGTATAACTTATTACCCAAAGAAATAATAACAGTGTGAGGCCTTGACTCATATATAGCATGAAACTTCCACAAGTATGGTTGGCCTAATAATACATCACAAACTTCAAGAGGAGCAACATCACACAATACCTTATACATGAATGGTTTGATGTTGTATGGAAAGAAGCACTGTTGGCTAATGTGAAGATCTCGTCCTTGGTGAAGCCATGCAATGGTGTATGACTGTGGGTGTGGTGTGGTCGGTAGGCCCAACTGCTTCATAGCCTTTGCTGAAATGAGGTTCTTTTGGCTCCCACTGTCGAATATGAATTGCAATGGTGAACTCTTCACTAACATCTATGAGTGGAAGAGACGCTCCCCCTCCTCTAGATCTTTGGGCTCAATCTTTTGGATCTTGGTGGTAGTAACAATGGTGCTAAACTCAACATCAATAATCCGTTTCCCTTTGTCATTTCGCTTATCGGGTTCTGATTTAGAGTCGGGACATGCATTTGATTCTGAAGCCTTCAGCTCGGCCACAAGTGGCTGCTTGGCTCGACCCTCACTTGTGTTATGAGTGGGGATATTACGAAACTCATACCACTTCCCTCTGTCCTTCTTCATCTTTGTGGTGTTGTCCTTTGCTTGTGTCTTTGATAGGTTGTCTTGGGTCACCCTGCCTTGGCTTTGTCCTTTTTTCTGCAGTCTAGGGGCACCTTTCCCTTGCTTCAGATTCATAGATCCAAAGTCTCGCTTCTTTTGTTTTAACTTCTACTTGATCTTGATAGAATAATAGTAGGTGGTGCCAAGCGAGGAGATGTCTAGGAACTCCATCTCATCTTCGATGTATTTGTGTAGAAAACCGTGGTACTTGAGTACCAGATGTTGCTCAGAATCCTTGATACCCAACTTTTTACGAAGGGATGAAAAATATTTGTGATCTCTGACACGTCTAGGTCCCTTTCCTGCCATAGTGTGGTCCACTTTATGTACTTATCCTCATAGCTCCCGACAGGGTAATACTACTCCTTGATGACATATTAGAAAGAGTTCCAAGTGGATGCATCTGAAAACAGTGAGGGTTACCTCTCATCCTTGTGCTCATAGTAGGTTTCCCACCAGTCCTTGACGTGGGGGGCGGCTTTGAGGAGTGAAAAAGTAATCTTTTCCTACTAGAAAAATCATGAACCAAAAAATATGCTTCCAATAGATTTAATCATCTATCTACGCTGTCTACATCTATATGACCTTTAAATATGGGAATATCAAAGTTGACTTGTACCTTGAAGGTGGTGGTGCCTCCAAAGTGATTATAAGATGAAGATGTGTCGCCTGTGAGCATCCGCCGAAGGATATGGGCAAAGTTATCCATCATCGTGTTCCTTTGTAGCTCATAATGATGAAGTGAGAAAACTTTGGCATGAGCGATTTGGTCACTTAAACTATCACTCCCTTCAGCATCTATGTAAAGAAAATATGGTGACAGGTCTTCCTATGGTATCTTGCAGAGATGGTGTTTGTTCCGGATGTGTACTCGGAAAACATCATCGGGACAGTTTTGAAAAACGTGCCTCTTGGCACGCCTCAGCCCCTTTACAGCTTGTGCACAGTGATTTATGTGGTCCACTTCCTGTTGCTTCATTCTCTGGCTGCAAGTATTTCTTAACTTTCATTGATGATTTCTCCAGACGCACTTGGGTATACTTCTTAAAACTCAAGAGCGAAGTATTTAACACATTTTTGGCCTTCAAAGCCTTTGTTGAAAAACAATCTGGACATCAAATTCTTAAGCTAAGAACTGATAATGGTGGAGAATATGTTAAAAACACATTCATCAACTTTTGCACCGAAAATGGAATTCAAATGCAACATACTGTTCCATACACTCCACAACAAAATGGTGTAGCTGAAAGGAAAAATCGCACCTTAAAGGAAATGGCTAATTGTATGCTGCAATCTAAAGGACTCAGTCTTAGTTTTTGGGCCGAAGCAATTAATTGTGCAAATTATATAATAAATCGCACCCCTACTAAGGTTCTAAAGAATATCACTCCAGAAGAAGCTTGGAGTTCCATTAAACCAGATGTAAGTCACTTTCGTATTTTTGGAAGTGAAGCATGGGCCCATATTCCAGATGAAAAGCATAAAGCTTTAGAACCTAAGAGTGAGAAATGTACTTTTGTTGGATATTCTGAAGATGTAAAGGTTATAGACTTATTCCATTTAAGTCCAAAAATGTTATCATTAGAAGAGATGTAAAATTTGATGAAAATAAATCGGCCTGCGAGCCTAGTCAGGCGGATGTGCCACCTCTTCCTATCTCTTCTACTTTTGAAAACATTTCTTCTTCAGATGATGACAGTGAGGATGATAATCCTCCACCAACTTCTCAGGATCCTCAACTTCCAAGATGGGTCTGTGCTACTCGGGATGCAGCAGGTGATCTTGTCGATGATCCTACAGATCAACGACATACACGTTCTCAGTTTGAAGGAGCCTCTTCCTTACTGGATCAAGCTCCAGTAAATCATGATCCTGACACTTTTGCAGAAGCTTCAGGCCATCCACATTGGGAAGCAGCTACGAATGAAGAATATCATTCATTGTTGGCAAATGATACATGGGATCTTGTTCCTCTACCAAAGGGACGCAAAGTTGTTAGATGTAAATGGGTTTACAGAACCAATTATGGACCAGATGGGAAAGTTGATAAACATAAAGCTCGTCTTGTTGCTAAGGGTTTTTCACAGGTTGAAGGCATTGACTACACTGAAACCTTCTCCCCTGTTGCCACAATGAACTCTATCCGCCTTGTTCTTTCCCTTGCTGCCTCTTTCAAATGGGAAGTCCATCAGATGGATGTTAAATCCACCTTCTTGCATGGGGACTTGCATGAAGAAATCTACATGGAACAACCTATTTGGTTTATACAAACAAACTCTAGCCTTGTATGTCGGCTTAAGAAATCCCTTTATTGTCTCAAGCAAGCTCCTCGGGCTTGGTATACCAAAATGGATAGCTTTCTCTTAGAATCTGGCTTTTCTAGGTGTCATTCTGACAATACTGTCTACACCAAGAAAGTGGGCAAGTCTCTTCTCATTCTTTTTCTTTATGTTGATGATCTTATCCTCACTGGTAGTGATCCCAACCTTATTAACCATGTGAAGTCCATCCTTAAAAAGAAGTTTGAAATGACAGACTTAGGACACTTACATTATTTCTCGGTCTTCAAGTCTTGCAATCCAAGGAAGGTATTTTCCTCTCCCAATCCAAGTATGCCTGTGATCTTCTACGCTTTTTTCACATGGAAGATTGTAAGCCAGCTCTTTCTCCCTTTCAGTCTGGAGTCAAACTTTCAGTCAATTGTACTTCCCCTGAAGTTGATGCTACCTTATACTGTCAACTTGTCAGAAAACTTTTGTATTTAACCCATACTCGTCCTGATATTTCCTTTGTTGTTGGCCTTGTTGCTCGGTTTATGCAAACCCCACGTGAAAGTCATTGGAAAGTAGCTAAACGAATACTTTGTTATGTTTTCGAGGTACAGTACAGTTTGGGATTCATTACATTGCCAAAGCAGCTCCTCTATTAGTTGGTTTCACTGATTCTGATTGGGCTGGTGACCCTGATGATCGGAAGTCTACTGCCGGTTATGTCTTCACTCTTGGTTCAGGACCTATTACATGGGTTTGTAAGAAACAGGCTGCCATTTCTCTTTCGTCAGTAGAAGCAGAGTATCGTGGTGCCGTGGAAGCTAGTAAGAAAGCCTTGTGGCTTCGTCAGATCCTATCAGAATTTGGCTTTGAGCAGCAGCATCCGACTACACTTTGGTGTGATAA